>JARACY010001768.1:0-52209 GCA_029255725.1 Scrobipalpa atriplicella | reverse complement strand
AAAGAGTACTCTGCATACAATATCCATTGAAAAACTGACAGAAGAACACCATGATGAGTTTGATGCAGATACTGAAGAGCAATCTATGGATTTGGAGCTGGTGCCTCCTTCAAGCAGTTTTTCCACCACAGTTGACATAGTACAGGTCAAAGAGGAGATTAACACAAGCAATGAAGGTGCATTTAGCAATGAAGCTAGTTCTTCCGATCGTCATCTAACTCCTTTAGAAACGCTACGTCCTATAAACGTAATAACCTACAGCAACATGCCTCCAGGTGAATTCGATGAGGAGTCGAACCACAGAGAGCTTTTAGACTTAGAAGCTGCATCGAAAAACAAGCAGTTCGTAAACATGATGAATGATAATTACTTCGGGGATTATGCAGATTATTTTACGCCAGACAGGGTTGAATCCTTCGACGACAGAGCCCCGCCGCATCAGTCCGGAAAAGACGGGATGTACATTTGGGGTGCACCTTCCACTCAGAAAGAGAATGAGTTCGTTCTGCCGAATTTCATTCACGAGAGTTATAAGATAGCTGAGAGTAATTATGCAGATGGGGGTATGGAAGACGCGGAGGGGTGCGAGCGGGATAGCAAGGCGGATGTACTAAGCGAGAGCAGGAGCGAAGGCGAGCCGGCTCTGAACATCTGCACTGATGAGAAGATGCCTCCGCGCGGGGAACTCAGCGGACAGGAGAGCAACGGCGACATGGAGTCAGCTTGGAATGGGGTAAGACCTTCATGATTTTATTTGCTAGTTTTAGTGATAATTTATAAGATATAAAGTTGAATGATTACTATTATTGAGCAGCAGAATTGCTAATATCTACCTGTCAATAATATTGTGTTGCGATATTTGACAAAACAATATAGACATGACTGAATCATTCCTGAATTCCTTAAACGGGGTAGGCAGAGCATCAACAACCTCATAAAAGGGTGTTTTTGCCACGTCTTCAAATTCATAAAGTACAAACTGTATTGCAATAGTGATAGTTTATCAAGTTATTAATCTTCTAACCCTCATTGGACTCTACTGATTCTCACAGTATGTCTGGGAAGAGAAGGAGCTAGAACATTCTATGTTTTTTCTATCGTTCACAGCCCAGCATGGAAGGAATTGATGAAACGAAGCAATCAATATTTTGTTTTCATTGCCTAAACGTCGCGTCCATTGACTTGATCTCTCGATACACTTTATTGTTACAAAATCGTAATCTTGCCTTCATTGTACTTTCGATTATATTGAGCGATGTTTTCATAACTTTCGTCGATCGATATTACAATTTGAGCATTAATTTTTGTTTTACTTAGTAGGCTTTTGTGTAAGCATAGTCTGATAAACGGACAACCTGAACTCTGAACAACCTATCCAACATTTTTGAGTCGCCAACTTTCTACTGAACAAAAAGGGATTTCAAACTGGGAGCACTTAGTTTACCGAAAAGACTATTTTGCTATAGATCGATTACAGATATTAAATACTAAAGAGCGAAGTATGTACTTGAGAAAAAAAAACTCACAGTGGTCAGTAATTTTGTAGAGGAGATAAAATAAGGGCTATATCTACAACGTGTAACATAAAGGGTATATGCATCGAGAAATGTGTGAATCTATCCATGAAACTGAACAACTTTCCCTAAGGAACATAGGTCGAATTAAAAAAAAAAAAATTTGACTTCCCATACTAAATCTGCCGCACAATTTTAAAACACAGTAAGTACGTTTTGGTAGTTCGCTGCAAATCGCAATTTAAGTTTTTATTCTTATTTTTTTGGTCACGCTCTTATTTTTAACATTTACAAAAGAAAAAAAGCACTTTTCTAGTAAAGAAAATTAAGCAGATTATGATTTTCAAAATAAATAGATGATTTTTTCATATTTAAGGGGTAATTAGACGTAAAAACAATTTATATTACATAAACAATCATAATAAATTTCAAATATCCTACGCATAAATGCAGTAAATGCTGTTACTTACTGTACTTATACGTAGGAAGAGCCAATACTGTCTACAGTGAGATCACTTACTGCATTTATAGTTTGGAACCTAAAGAAAATAAGGATCTTTAACCTTGACTTTAGTGCAGTGATTAAGAAGAAACGATGCATACTTTGATTTTAAATTAATAAGTTTCCTCTCAATATCCTTACAAAATAATAAATATTAAGGTGTTGGGTTTATAAATTGAAAGGTCTACCTTCTTTGAGAGGTTTTTACCAATTTTAAGTTCTTTAATTTAAAATTTGAAAATTAAAAATTGTAGGATGTTTCGGGTAGTGTCTCTGTTAAGGGTCTATGTGCTCGCGGCAACTGTCCCTTTCAAACCAATGACAGAATGCGCGCTCTGTCCTTTTCTAGCATGGGGCTGTTTCAAGCCGATTTCATATATTTTTGCATATATCTCAATGTATACAAAAAGTATTGAAAAACAGAGTTGATTATGATGTTCTTCATAATTATACGGTGATTTCGATATAACATTTGCTGTTTCTAAGCTCATAGAAATGTCACAGTTGTTCAAATTCGGCATTGAGACGCCAGTTTTTCATGATATTTCTGATGATTTCCTGGTGTAATCATAGTATTTTTAGATTATATCTATGAATCTAGTTGTTCTCCATATTTTAGAGAAGCTAACCATATATAGATTTATTGAAAATTCAACTATTAACTATACTAACAAAGTCAAATGCCGGACCGTGTTTAGCCCGATTTAGAGTACTTCCCTCCTTAATAACCACATTGAAAAGGTCAATATGAATGGTTTAAAATCCACTAAAAATACAATGTTTTTCAATTTTCGGATTATTATATTTCTGAAATCACAAAATTTTTATCTTCCCGAATCAAAAACCCGTTTTTCGCTATCTCGTCTACAAACAAAAAAAATTTTAGCCAAAATCAGCCATAAATGCAGTATGTTCATTTATAAGTCGCATATGCAAAACAAGAACACAGTAAGTGATCATACTGCAAAGTAAATAAAGAAAATCATAAGACGAATATAGAATAAACTAGGTATAAACGCAGTAAGTGCAACAAATACATTTTATTTGTACCTGAGAAAATAACTTTTCAAAGAAATCCTTAGCATAAATACAGTGAGTGGCACTTAACGTTGACAGGTACATACACATACATACATAAAATACATACTATCACTCTGGGCGCCCCGCTGCTGTGCTCATAAGTAATCTGTTCTATCACGCTTGTATCCCTAATGGGGTAGTCACTGCGTCAACGTCCCAAACAAAGGTCGTTTCGCCACGTCTGACAAGTTTTGCGGGTTGTTTAAGATAGCATTTTATATTTTTGTTGTGACAGGTTGTCAGCCCATCACCTAAATTAAAATATACTGAAACTCTCGAACCCCTTAGCTGGTTTTTGCAGCAGGCTCGGAAGTTGCAGCTGGAACATTCTATGTTTTTCTATCACTCCCAGTCCACCATGTAAGATCTAAGTATTTATCAATTAATCACATACCTACGTGAAGTTTCGCCTGTATTCTTTATGGGGTAGGCTAGGATAGAGCGTGAAATGCCTATTCTATGCGTTTTAGTCACGTCTGACAAAATATTGAGGGCATTTGTATCGCTTTACCTACTTAAAGACAGGATATGTCAGCCTATCGCCTATTGTTGACTTCTACAGCATGCCCTGGAGGAAGGGTAGCTGGAACATTCTACGTTTTTCTATAGTTTCCAATCCAGCATGAAAGAAACCTGATTATCTGTCAAGAAAAATTATTCCGCAATAAAGGCCATTTGATTTATGAAAAACATTGTATTTTTAGTGGATTTTAAACCATTCATATTGACCTTTTCAATGTGGTTATTAAGGAGGGAAGTACTCTAAATCGGGCTAAACACGGTCCGGCATTTGACTTTGTTAGTATAGTTAATAGTTGAATTTTCAATAAATCTATATATGGTTAGCTTCTCTAAAATATGGAGAACAACTAGATTCATAGATATAATCTAAAAATACTATGATTACACCAGGAAATCATCAGAAATATCATGAAAAACTGGCGTCTCAATGCCGAATTTGAACAACTGTGACATTTCTATGAGCTTAGAAACAGCAAATGTTATATCGAAATCACCGTATAATTATGAAGAACATCATAATCAACTCTGTTTTTCAATACTTTTTGTATACATTGAGATATATGCAAAAATATATGAAATCGGCTTGAAACAGCCCCATGCTAGAAAAGGACAGAGCGCGCATTCTGTCATTGGTTTGAAAGGGACAGTTGCCGCGAGCACATAGACCCTTAACAGAGACACTACCCGAAACATCCTACAATTTTTAATTTTCAAATTTTAAATTAAAGAACTTAAAATTGGTAAAAACCTCTCAAAGAAGGTAGACCTTTCAATTTATAAACCCAACACCTTAATATTTATTATTTTGTAAGGATATTGAGAGGAAACTTATTAATTTAAAATCAAAGTATGCATCGTTTCTTCTTAATCACTGCACTAAAGTCAAGGTTAAAGATCCTTATTTTCTTTAGGTTCCAAACTATAAATGCAGTAAGTGATCTCACTGTAGACAGTATTGGCTCTTCCTACGTATAAGTACAGTAAGTAACAGCATTTACTGCATTTATGCGTAGGATATTTGAAATTTATTATGATTGTTTATGTAATATAAATTGTTTTTACGTCTAATTACCCCTTAAATATGAAAAAATCATCTATTTATTTTGAAAATCATAATCTGCTTAATTTTCTTTACTAGAAAAGTGCTTTTTTCTTTTGTAAATGTTAAAAATAAGAGCGTGACCAAAAAAATAAGAATAAAAACTTAAATTGCGATTTGCAGCGAACTACCAAAACGTACTTACTGTGTTTTAAAATTGTGCGGCAGATTTAGTATGGGAAGTCAAATTTTTTTTTTTTTAATTCGACCTATGTTCCTTAGGGAAAGTTGTTCAGTTTCATGGATAGATTCACACATTTCTCGATGCATATACCCTTTATGTTACACGTTGTAGATATAGCCCTTATTTTATCTCCTCTACAAAATTACTGACCACTGTGAGTTTTTTTTTCTCAAGTACATACTTCGCTCTTTAGTATTTAATATCTGTAATCGATCTATAGCAAAATAGTCTTTTCGGTAAACTAAGTGCTCCCAGTTTGAAATCCCTTTTTGTTCAGTAGAAAGTTGGCGACTCAAAAATGTTGGATAGGTTGTTCAGAGTTCAGGTTGTCCGTTTATCAGACTATGCTTACACAAAAGCCTACTAAGTAAAACAAAAATTAATGCTCAAATTGTAATATCGATCGACGAAAGTTATGAAAACATCGCTCAATATAATCGAAAGTACAATGAAGGCAAGATTACGATTTTGTAACAATAAAGTGTATCGAGAGATCAAGTCAATGGACGCGACGTTTAGGCAATGAAAACAAAATATTGATTGCTTCGTTTCATCAATTCCTTCCATGCTGGGCTGTGAACGATAGAAAAACATAGAATGTTCTAGCTCCTTCTCTTCCCAGACATACTGTGAGAATCAGTAGAGTCCAATGAGGGTTAGAAGATTAATAACTTGATAAACTATCACTATTGCAATACAGTTTGTACTTTATGAATTTGAAGACGTGGCAAAAACACCCTTTTATGAGGTTGTTGATGCTCTGCCTACCCCGTTTAAGGAATTCAGGAATGATTCAGTCATGTCTATATTGTTTTGTCAAATATCGCAACACAATATTATTGACAGGTAGATATTAGCAATTCTGCTGCTCAATAATAGTAATCATTCAACTTTATATCTTATAAATTATCACTAAACTAGCAAATAAAATCATGAAGGTCTTACCCCATTCCAAGCTGACTCCATGTCGCCGTTGCTCTCCTGTCCGCTGAGTTCCCCGCGCGGAGGCATCTTCTCATCAGTGCAGATGTTCAGAGCCGGCTCGCCTTCGCTCCTGCTCTCGCTTAGTACATCCGCCTTGCTATCCCGCTCGCACCCCTCCGCGTCTTCCATACCCCCATCTGCATAATTACTCTCAGCTATCTTATAACTCTCGTGAATGAAATTCGGCAGAACGAACTCATTCTCTTTCTGAGTGGAAGGTGCACCCCAAATGTACATCCCGTCTTTTCCGGACTGATGCGGCGGGGCTCTGTCGTCGAAGGATTCAACCCTGTCTGGCGTAAAATAATCTGCATAATCCCCGAAGTAATTATCATTCATCATGTTTACGAACTGCTTGTTTTTCGATGCAGCTTCTAAGTCTAAAAGCTCTCTGTGGTTCGACTCCTCATCGAATTCACCTGGAGGCATGTTGCTGTAGGTTATTACGTTTATAGGACGTAGCGTTTCTAAAGGAGTTAGATGACGATCGGAAGAACTAGCTTCATTGCTAAATGCACCTTCATTGCTTGTGTTAATCTCCTCTTTGACCTGTACTATGTCAACTGTGGTGGAAAAACTGCTTGAAGGAGGCACCAGCTCCAAATCCATAGATTGCTCTTCAGTATCTGCATCAAACTCATCATGGTGTTCTTCTGTCAGTTTTTCAATGGATATTGTATGCAGAGTACTCTTTTCTTTGTTCTCCTGATGCAATTTGTTGATGGAAAATTCTTCAGGAGCTCTAGAAGTGGACGAGGAAGGCGCAGGGTCCGCTTGAGTGGTACTAGTTGTCGCTGATGCTGTGACTGGAGGTTTAGCATTTTTAATCTGCAAAACCTTCTTGTTTTTCTTCACATAAATGTTGTTCAGTCTCAAAGGGTTGCTGTAGCTCCTCATTGGAGGCCGTACTCTAGACTCAACAATTGTATCTACATTGCTTGAAGGGGTGTGTCTTTGTAATATGTTGCTTTGCGAAGTCTGAATACTTATTGGCTCTGGTTCTGGTTTTGGAGACACTGGACGATGTTCTGCCAAGTGATCTCCATTTTCAGACAGCTCACTGCACGGGGAAATGGAAGGCTTCTCATTACAGATCAGATCTGGTACAGGACAACTATCTGAGAACTCATTTTCAATCTTATCTACAGACTTTGTGGATTCTTTGTAAGACGGTGGGTTACCTACATTTTTTATCACAGAGAATGTATGTGACACAATACTATCAGAGCTGGAACATGATGGTTGAGTACTTTCATTTGATATGCTTGTATTATTAACTTCTAGATCAGGCAAGATCCTCTCAGGCGACAAAGATCTTTCCTGATACTCAGAATCATTAGGACCAGTAAGATCCATGATTTTATTGAGCATGTTCTTGTTATGTTGAACAGGAACTTCCACCTTGATGTTACTAAGTATTTTGAGCCCTTTAGTGGAACCTGGAGTGTCATTTCTAGATTCACTCTCTTCTTGGTTTTTATTCTGCTTATTAGTCCTTGAAGTTTCAGGCTGTGGTTGCACAGAAGCCTGACTTGTAGCTGTTTCACTTGAGCTCACAGGAGGCCCAATAGGTCCCACTTCAATCACAAGTGTCTTATTGAACTCATTTGTCATATTTGGTACAGTCTTGTCCATTTGAGTGGTGGATACAGGTATATTAGGGTTGTACATGGAAGAACTGCAGGGTTTATGTATGAGCTGTTGAGGTGCTGTGTACATACAAGAGGTATTCCCAAATTGGTCAACAACCATCACATTCTGGTACATGGAACTAGTCTGGGCGATATTGGTAACATTATCATGGCCACTGAGCACAGCAGGCACACTTGATATGAATGGTTTCCCATCAAGGCTTTGAACCATTTCACGGTATATTATTTGTGAGTTTTGAGTGACAACAGTTGTGCCAGGTGTAAATGCTGCAGTAGACATTGGGTTGTATTGGTTTGGAGGCAGTGTTGGGGTAGCAGATTTGTTATCTAGCAACTGAGAGGTAGACATATTTCCAGTCATTATCATATTGTTTTGCACATTCTTTTGTACAAAAGTAGGTGGTGAAGGCAGCACTACATGCATAGGCTTGACTCCTGGAGGGAGGTACTGGACACTACTTAAATTCTTGACAAGAAGGTTATTTTGCTTTGGTAATATCTTCACAAGGTCATGAGTTTTCCTTTGTGGAGCTGGTAACATAGCCGGTGGGATTTTCATACCAGAGCCCATAGGAGGCATATTGTAAGCAAATACATTGTTCCCATTGTCCATAGCACCATATTCCGGGCTGCGGGAGTACTTTATCTCACTATCTTCTTGATGATCTTGATAGTACACATACTGCGGATCAAAATCTGGCAGAGGTGGATTTTGAATGAAAGTTTGTTGAGTTTTGTCAATTTTCATTGGGTATGGAGGACCAGAGAAGGAACCTGAGTTGTTATTCATTGAACCATTTTCAAAGTTCATGTCTGCTGAGGCCGGAGTAGTGACCCTGGATGGATTAGAGGGCCGAGGTGTTCTACTAGGAGTCCGGCTTGGAGTCCTTCTCCAATATCTGTCATGTTCACTGCCCCTAGATCCACTCCATTTCATATTACTATCTTCTGTAGCCGGAGTTCGAGATCTACTTCTGTATGACCTCTCTGAATGCATAGGGGTGGGTGTTCTGCTTCCATAATTAGCATTTTTAGATAAACTACACAGGGCTTTGATGACCTGATCCTTTGGATGTGTGTCCAAATGCGACTCCAAGGACATCCCATTGTGCAGGAAGAGAGTGCACACAGGGCACTGCACGAGCTGATCCATGGCTGTGTCAATTTGTTTAACAAACTACAATAAGGCGCTGACAGGCGCGGCGGGCTGCACCACCCGCGACGTGACGTCGGCACACGCGCCCCCGAGCACTCCGCACAAAGTACGTGATACGCACATCTACTACTGACACGTTATTCTCTCTCACGGCCGACGACAATACATAACTTCGTTGTAAGTCGTCTCCTTATCGATCTGTCGGACAAAATAAAGCTACATAAATATACATTCATAAATTCACAGTCCCAAAGTATACAAAGTCGTCTCTCCCACAAACAGAGGACAAAAGAAAACAAAAACCCGAGATAAAGGCCACAGAGACATAAAAAAGTCGAACAGCACAAGGAACAAATGTATACATTTTATAACCAGCGTAGAGTAACGGTACCAGGGCTTACCTTTTTATTATTTGTCATGGGTAATCCATGGCATTTGTAATCCTAAAATATAACTTTTGTAATATGTACAGCCACTAAGCTAAATCTAAAAATATTTCTAAAAAGTCAGACATATTGCAGAGCAGACACACTTCACACACAAAACTTTTGTGTTTCGTTCTAAGCGAATTATAAATAGCGGTCAAAAATAAAATTATATTTAAATATTATAAATTGCTTCAACTAGTCATGAAAACCGACATGTTATTGATAATTAATTTATAAATAAATTAATTATCAATAACATGTCGGTTTTCATGACCTAGTTGCAGCAATTTATAATATTTAAATCATAATTTTATTTTTGAACGCTATTTATAAATGCGTAGAACGGAGTTGAAATGTCATAACTTGTCATTGCATAAATACTAATTCCAATAACGATTAACGTACTGAATAACATCAGAAATTGATAATACATTGCCGGCCACAAATAGAAGTTACACTGTCTTCACGCTAGAAAGCACTCAATGTATTTTGAGTAGCGACATTAGGTGTATGTTTACAGAAAAATGTTGCAATCGTAATGCGTGTCAATTCATACCACTATGCAGCCTTGTTGTTTTTAAGGAAAAAGAAAAGGACAGGTACAGGAGTGCGTTCACGCATGCACCTAGGGGAAACCGTTAGAGCGACTTTTAATCTGACAGCTCGCGTAAACCCCCGTTCATGCACTCACTTGCACCTGTCAGGACTCAGAACAATAACTAAAGCTATAGAAGGAAAGCTAAAATAAGAACAAAATACATTAGGTCGTACTATTTTTACTTATGCAGTTGTAAATGTGTAAGAAAGAGATCAGTATACACTCTTTTGTTTCGCAATTTATAAGGTTGTCACAAGTTTCTTTTTTGCTAGTGATGTAACGACTTCGATAATAGTATCGATATATTACAAAGTAAGTATCGTACGGCGGCGGCATATTGTAAAGGTAAATCTATCACTAACGTAAAAAACTTGTGACGGCCTTAAAAATTATAAAAAAAAAAGACTGTAGGTATACTTACTTATCGCTTCCTTTCACACACTTACAACTGCTCGCGTGATCAATCCCTCTGGACACACTGAACAGACTATCCAGTATTTCTAAAATATTAAGAATTACAATTACAGATTTTTGAAAAATGGAACAGTCCTTGTATAAATAATATTTTGTAAATTGTCTAATCAAAATAATTGTGTAAATCATTGTCTGCAGGAAATCTGTCGATTAAAAAGTATCGGTACTTTTATTCCCATCACTAGACACTCGTAAACAACGCACACGCGACTATGTCAAATAGTTCAGTAAAAGAAACGTCTGTCTTTGAATAAATGTATTTTGAATTTTGTCGGGTAAATTAGAACCAATATAACCAAATGATTTTCAACTTGTGACCAAACGGGTGAAGTAGAAACAAAGAGCTAAAAGTGTTTCCTTTTCTCACGCGTCTTTTTAGTCGTATGCTAGAACAGTACAAATGATCTTTCTGAATTCTTATTTTAGCTTTCCTTCTATTGCTTTAGTTATTGTTCTGAGTGTCAGGATGAAATTTCCCCTGACAGGCGCTTCAAAACGGGGCTTTATCAACTGTCAAAGTGAAAAGTTCCCCTAACCTTGCGCTAACCGTGCGCCCGTGAACGTACCCCAGAATTATGTTGGCTGTCAAATATGAAAGCCAACCCAAAGCCAACCAAACCAATGTATGTTCATCGATTCGAGGAGTCGAGCAAAGAGAATATAAATCAGAGGAGAGGAGTGATTATTTACTATATAAAACTCTGATAAAACTAAATTAAATTGTTTCATAAGAAATTGACGAAGACAGAAACAAACCTAGGTTGTGCGCAAGTTACTTCTGAAGCGAATAGAATAAACAGTACCTGTGAACAGTACAGATGTCCTACAACTACGATATGAGCCTCAATGGTTTGTACACTTATTTGCTAAATTCTTTAATTTAGGCATGAATTATTAAAAAAATATACTTAACACGTGCCTATTTAGTATGTCCCAATATTATAACACAGCTTTAAGTACAGTTTTTCTTTTTAATTGAAAAATATAACCTCAAAAGCAATATTTTCCTATTTCCTGAAGAGGCAAAAGAGTTGCTCCGAAAATGGAGGGAGACTAACGAGCGGAGGAGCGACGAGGTCATCGACATCTGGGTGTCGGTGCTCGGGATCTACAACCAGGATAATCTCAACTCTCTAGGCAATGACAGTCAGTAACTTTATTTACATTTTAGAAGCTTTAGTTTTAGTTTATAATTATAAGAGCTTTGCTGTTATTTGTATATTCTTTTTCTTGACTGAATAACCTACAAACATTGTAAGGTTTATCGAGAAATTAGTATGAAAATATCAAGAATTTTATCTTCAAACTAGTTACTGATAATTTCTCGTTTTTTTTATATCTAGTTTTTACAAGAAAATACTTACTTATTTTCTTAAACTTTCCAGAATACGTAATACTGGAGCAAGTGATATTCGCAGCACTGGACTGCCATCAGTATGCCATAGCGGACACCTGCATCAGAATACTGAACAAGGAATTCCCAGACAGTTTACGGGTGAGGCGGTACCGCGCAGCTTGCTTAGAAGCTGAGGAGAAGTAAGTTTTGTATTCATTTTAATTTTCAGTCAATTTTTTTTTATATACCTGAATGAGTTTAGTCTGCTTATGGAAATGAAACTTTATAAGCTTAAAATTAAATTCATCTTAAGATGATTCTGCCATGCTGGACTGGGAGCTATAGAAAAACATAGAATATGCCAGCTGCATCTCCTCCCGGGCATGCCATAAAAACCAGCTAAGGGATCTGAGGGTTTCAGAATATTGCAAATTAGGCGATGGGCTGACAACCTGTCACTACAGCAATATACAGATCTATCTTAAACAATCCTCAAAACTTGTCAGATGTGGCAGAACAACCTTTGTTTGGGTTGTTGACGCTCTACCTACCCCATTAGGGATAAAGGCGTGACTATATGTATGTATGTATGTATGCAAGATTATATATATTATATTATTCCACTTAATAATTAATTCATTAAATATACAGAGATTATTGTTGTTTGATATAATTTTCAATGTTATTAACTGTACTGAACATTTTAATAATTTGTATATTTATTTTCAACATCTTCAACTTTCTAACTTAACTTTCATACCAATTTAATTATGATTCAATATATTTTACCAGGTATGACGAAGCGCTGGAGATCCTAGATGGCATTATAAAGATGGATGAGACCAACGCGGCCGCGCGCAAACGTCGAGTCGCCATTTTAAAAGCGCAGGGACTCATCAATGAGGCCATCAAAGAGCTTGTGGATTATTTGAAGAAGTAAGTGTCATATATGAAAATATAGTCTGTAAAACCGCGATTTCGCTCTTTTCTTTGCGGGTTTATTTCGGCAATGAAAAGTAGCCCTTGTGCAGCAAACTTCGCGCGTTGCGAATGGGTCTTGCGAGGTGCGAAATTCGCGGATTTGTCGAATTTTTGTCGTGAAGAATGATCCAGTGGTTAAACCACATACTGTGCCTTTAATTTTTTCGAGTATTAATAAATAAATTGATTCAATTCCCGTTTCTCAGGTTCATGTCAGACGTAGAAGCATGGCAGGAGCTGTGTGACCTCTACATCTCCGTGGGGGAGTTCCCTCGCGCGGCCTTCTGCGCGGAGGAGCTGATTCTCCACCAGCCCCACAACCACCTCATGCACCAGCGACTTGCTGACATCCGGTACACCATGGTGAGTTGTCTGTTGACGAGTTGTCACGAGGTGTTTGACCTCTTACATTAGCGTAGGAGAATTTTCTCGCGCCGCCGCCGTCTGTGCTGAAATTTTTGATATACAAATAATAATAATAATAATAATAAAAGGTAAAGCACTGCATGGTAAATACCCTCACCAATTAGACCAAGACCATATAGACCGAACTGCATCATGTACCTGGCTCACAAAAGGCAATATATTTGGCGAGACAGAAGGCTTTCTCGTTGCTATCCAAGACCAAGTCATAAAAACCCGAAATTACTCAAAATACATCCTAAAAGAAACCATAGAAACAGACAAATGCAGATTATGCCACCAAACTACAGAAACAATAGATCACATCACAGGAGGATGCAACTTACTAGCAAACAAAGAATACACTCATCGTCATAACAATGTAGCAAAACACATACATCAACTACTGGCACACAAATATAAACTCCTAGACACACACACACCATACTACAAATACAAACCAAAACATGTTATTGAAAATAGTACTGCCAAACTCTACTGGGACCGAGACATTATAACCGACCGCACCATACTCAGCAATAGACCAGACATCACTCTCATACTAAAATCCACAAAAACGACATACCTAATAGATGTTGCAGTTCCAAACACGCACAACCTCAAACAAAAACACACAGAAAAAATACAGAAATACATCCCGCTAGCAGACGAAATCAAACAAATGTGGCACCAAGATGCCGTCAAGATCATACCAATCCTCATCTCTTCCACTGGTGTAGTACCAAAAAGCCTCTTCAAATCACTGAAACTATTAGATCTACACAAAAACACATACATATCCCTACAAAAATCAATAGTTATTGACACATGTTCTATTGTCCGACGCTTTTTAAACCCAACAAGTCTCACACTTCAAAATAATCAAGAAACTGACACAAACGTCATAACCCAAAGCTCATCTACACATACCTCAACACAAAATAGAACACGCTCATCACAAAACTCACAAATGCACACACACGATTCACAAGTCTACACACTCCACACACAAACACACTAGAATCAGGATACTTGGCGTAAGCCCGTACCTGCGTTCTGAAACCCGACCATAAAGGTCGTGACAAAAATATTTTTGCACATAATAATAATAATAATAATCATTTTATTTCAGGCAATATTTACATTAGTAGATGTTAAATAATGTAAACAGAGGCCCATAGATACATACCTTACAGACTAACATACATATTATAAAGACTTAACTAACTTATACTATTTCGACGTATCGACGACGGCAGGGGGTCTATAGCGTCGAAATACGACCCCCATCGGCCAGAATGCAGGGTTCAGGAGCACGTTCTCTTGGAACTTGGAGACGCGGATCACGAACGACCGGAACGTTGTCGGCCGCTTCGGCTCCAGCTGTCTCACAAGCACTCGGTCGATTGGCTCCTGGCTGTAGACTGGCCACGATTTCCGCACATACTCCTCGATGTCCTTCGACGTAGTAGTAACGTCTAGCCGGGACACGTAGAGCTGCGCGGACGGTAGCGACACCTTCAGCGATGTAGGGGCGTCGGTGGCGGTGCCGCGGCGGTTCTGGTTGCGACACTGACGGCTTTTCCGGTTTTGCACTAGTGTAAAACCGTCTTTGTCGACAACCGTCTTCGGCACAGCAGGAACAGTAGCCGCTTGCGAGGCCTCGTTCTCCACGGTGGTAGGAGCGGGCTTCGACTTTCGGCGAGGTCGGCGGCGAGGCTTCCGCGCAGTGACGTCCTTCTGTGTCCGGGGAGCAGCAGGGGGAAGGCGCGGCGCGGAGGATTCGGTGCGGGGAAGCTTCGCTGGAGGCGACTTGATGACGCTCGCCCAGCTGGCAGCGGGGTCGTCAACCCGCGTCCCATCGGTGTCAGTTGCAGTCGGTGCAGTTTCGTGTTGCACGTCATCGTCGCGTCGCATGTTTGCACACGCGGCCGGCGGAGAAGCTGACGCGGCGTTTTGCTCACGTAGTGAGGTCAACTCGCATTGCAACTCGTCACTGCGTCGCTCGGAGGCTTCTAATTTGGCATTTATGCTCCTAATTTCAGCCTTCAGCAGCACGATATCCTTCAGAAGCGTGGTGACGTCGACGTGGTCAAACGTCACGGGCGGTAGCTTGTTCAGGTCACGTGCTACGTACGTCGGGACATCGTCAGGATCCTCGCATTGAAAGACGCGGAAGATGTCTGACAGGCTCTTCTTGGCACCTCCCTCGCGGCGCGTCATCAGCTTGACATGACGGGGGTTGGCGGTGTCGTGAAGATACTGCTTGGCCTTGTTGATGTCGGCCTCCGTGTAGCTGGTCGCGCAGATCTGCCCCAGACTCTCCACGTCCATCACGTCCAGCTTATTCTGCACGAAGGCCAACAGCTCGTTGACCAGGATCGTTTCACAGCGCTTAGGTTGCGCCATGATTGCAAAAGTGCACTAGTGCACTATTTTCCGGCGACAGCGCAGACGTCACGTTTTTGGCGCGTCCGATCGCATCGGCTGTTCGATTGCAACAATACAACACTAATTCCTTTTCTTTTCAGGGTGGTGTAGAAAATATGGAAACAGCGAAATCATATTACAGCCAGGCTTTGAAACTAAATCCTGACAACATGAGGGCGCTTCTCGGATTGTTCTTGGTGAGTAATGCATGTGTCACTCTAACCAAAATACAAAGCTCACATTAGATAAAATAGGAACACAAACACAAATAATAATATCAAATACAAATGTCACGTTATCAAGAACAATAATAATAATATCAAATACAAATGTCACGTTAGATAAAATAGTAACACTAACACAAGTGGAAGTGTGCCGATTCCCCAAAACTAACTTTTTATATAGGTAAATTATTAATTGGTATCGGTACCTGCATATTTATTTGCAGGTAGCAACAAACCTGCTGACCAACTACAAGTCTACCGGCAACAGCTCCAAGCGCAAGGAAGTGTGGAAGCTGTGCCAGTGGGCGCAGGCTCAGGCCACTAAGAAACAGCGCGACGCCAAGAGTAGTAATAAACCAGCCGCGTCCCCCGCGCCCCCCGCACCCCCCGCGCTCACGCAGATGATGCTAGCACTCGCTATTACAGACTAAAGTCAAGTATAGTCAGTAAACTACCGGGTGAAATTCGGTATGATACCAGTTTCTTATTTTTTTCTGATAGATCATCTTATTCTCATAAAATTAAATTGTTAAGTAATTAATTAATAATGAATTATTAAAGACATGGCAAAACCACTATATTCCGAGCCAAAAAGTAGCATGAATAGAATTTCCTTTACACAAAAAAAGTTTTGCTACTTTCCGGCTCAGAACTAGTATTTTTGCCATGCTTTAAAAATTCATAATTAATTGATTACTTTACAATTTATTTTTATAATGATGAGAATATTCTTCGAATTAGATGAGCTATCAGAAAAAAATGAGAAACTGGTACCTTAGATTAGATACATGTTCTCATACCGAATTGAAATCATTCGACAAATTTTGAGGGCGAGTTCAGGCCACGATACTGAACAACTCTTTCTATGAAACATAGGTCATCATATAACTGTTACGTATTTATTAAAATTATTGTTTTTTGTTTATGCGATAGTTAAGATTATATTTAAAAAGCTGTGGTCAACCAATGGTAGCGATTCGTGGTTGCAAAATACGCGACTTAACTAATATAAGTCCATACCTGACACTTTCTATCATGAGAGAACAGAACGGGATGGCAATAATTTTAGTTGAGATTTAGTTAAGTCTGGATGGTTACGAATCGGACCCAATGGACTATTTATTATGAATGAATAAATTATATTACGGAGAAAATAATGCTTTTCTTTTACAAATATCTCTTGGTACTTTTACTTCCTTCCGAAGAGTTTGTGCGAGAGTCAGATCCATCATCTTTGACTCTATCGTCAGTATACTAGAGTCAAAAGCAATTCGCTAATAATAATTTTAAAAAATCTTCCATGCTGGACTGGGAGCGATAGAAAAACATAGAATGTGCCAGCTGCATCTCCTCCTGGGCATGCTGTAAAAACCTGCTAAGGGATTCGAGGGTTTCAGTGTATTGTAATCTAAGGGATGGTCTGACAACCTGTCACTACAGCAATATACAGATCTATCTTAAACAACCCTCAAAACTTGTCAAACGTGGCGGAAAGACCTTTGATTGGGTCGTTCACGCTCAGCGCTACCCCATTAGGGATAGATGCGTGATGTATGTATTAAAAAAAACTACAGGCTGTTGTGATACTGTACACTTATTGCAAATAATAATTTATTCTTACAAGTTATAAATATCACGTGACTTGATTATCCTGGTTAGCTCTCCGCGCCTTATAGATGGCGCTGTTGGCGATCTCTTCCGCTCTCCTCTCCTTCTTCTCCCGTCGGGATATCTCGCCCATTGCGAAGTATTTCTCTCTATAACAACAAGCATGAAATTACGCCTTTATTCCTTAAGAGGCGGGCAGAGCATCAAAATCTTAAAAAAAAACCGTTTTCACTGAACAATTTTAAGGAGGTTTTCAGATAGGGATGACTTTTGTTTTAGTGACGTGGGATCGCTCTATTTTGCAGTACACCCGAGAAAAGAAGCAGCTGCTACATTCTATGATTTCTATTGCTCCCAGATTTCAACAGGGAACTAAATATTTACCTGAAGTTATGAGGTTGTGCAGGGTCCACAGGGCTATCAGGTATCTCGTTGGATATTTTCTCATAGGTCAGTAGTCTCCGGGCGGTCAGTTTGGATAGAACTTGTTCCGAACTGTTGACTAAGCAGCTGGTGCATTCTATATTTTTATCAGTATCAGTCCAATATTTACCTGAAGTTATGTGGTTGTGCAGGGTCCACAGGGCTATCAGGTATCTCGTTGGATATTTTCTCATAGGTCAGTAGTCTCCGGGCGGTCAGTTTGGATAGAACTTGTTCCGAACTGTTGACTAAGCAGCTGGTGCATTCTATATTTTTATCAGTATCAGTCCAATATTTACCTGAAGTTATGTGGTTGTGCAGGGTCCACAGGGCTATCAGGTATCTCGTTGGATATTTTCTCATAGGTCAGTAGTCTCCGGGCGGTCAGTTTGGATAGAACTTGTTCCGAACTGTTGACTAAGCAGCTGGTGCATTCTATATTTTTATCAGTATCAGTCCAATATTTACCTGAAGTTATGTGGTTGTGCAGGGTCCACAGGGCTATCAGGTATCTCGTTGGATATCTTCTCATAGGTTAGTAGTCTCCGGGCGGTCAGTTTAGATAGAACTTGTTCAGAGCTGCTGACTAACCGAAGACTTGGGTGCGTTGGCAGTTGGGAATCGTCGAATTCGTCCCTGCGAACAATATAATGATGACCATGAACTTACATAATAAAAAAAAATATCATTTATTCCAGATTGCTCCATAGTTACAATTACAATAATAATAAAAGTTAATTAAATACAACAAAATAAATTAACAGTCAAAGAACACATGCACAAACAGATTATGTAATTAAATAATCCCACATGAACACATGCACAAACAGATTATGTAAATAATAATATGAAGCCTATATCCTATACGGGGTAGATAGACCTTCACCGGCTTAATAAATTCCTTTTTGTGTTAAACTGCTATCGATTCGGTGAGAGCACAACTTAACTAAATCTTAACTATAAATTATTGCCGTCCCTTTCTGTTCTCTCGGGATAGAAAATGACAGGTGATCATTTTAGTCAAGATTTAGTGGTTTTGTGCGCAGTCGATATGCTCCCATTGTGAGTGAGGGGCGTTTTAGATAAGTTTGTGTATGTGCTGTAGTGACGAGTTGTCAGCTCATTATTGCCTAGATGACGGCCCGTATTAATAAACAGCACTTGAGACTGACAGCCAGTTTGAGTTCATATCAGAAATGTCATTTCAGTACATTATGATCTGTCAAATCCATACTCAATACT
Organism: Scrobipalpa atriplicella; assembly: GCA_029255725.1. Lineage (NCBI taxonomy): Eukaryota > Metazoa > Arthropoda > Insecta > Lepidoptera > Gelechiidae > Scrobipalpa > Scrobipalpa atriplicella. The sequence goes on along the minus strand of JARACY010001768.1, from coordinate 33,370 downwards.
GCTCTCAATCTCGAGATTGCTTTATAAATACGAGCCTAAGAAATTCAAGCAGAAATGTTACGTTTTCTACTTACCTAACCAGAGGATACCAGCATACCACCCTCCGTCCCAATCTCAAATGTTTGGCCGCAAAACTCAACAGGTCGCTGTAGATGTGTGGTAGACCATATTCTACTTTGGCAGGGATGTGGTTGACCAGATGGTCTTCAGATAACGTGTAGTTCTCCCGCTCTATGCCGATCTTTTCGGCTGGTTCTCTTACACCGTAGGGAGCTGAAATTATAAAAATCTATAAGACATGTATTATTTATAAAAACCAACATACGATCGAAATACGAAAGCTATAAGTGTTTAGTTCCAGCAACATATGCGGTCTCTGGCGTTCAATCAATGAGAAAATTAATTGCAGAAATCTGTCCCTTACACCCCGTATAGATTTATTGAAAATTCAACTATTAACTATCATAACAAAGTGAAATGCCGGACCGTGTTTAGCCCGATTTAGAGTACTTCCCTCCTTAATATTAAAATGGAAAATCGTAGTTTTCAACCTAATCCAGGCATGCACAGAAAATACACAAGAAAAAAGGAAATCGTACAAATAGGCGGCCTCATTGCTAAGCAGCAATTTCTTCCAGGCAACCTTAGGACACAGGAAAACAAAAGTTCAATGGCAGTGGATAGTTGCGGCTGTAAAGTATAGTAAAAGTAGGACTCACGATCAGTAATAATAGCATCGAACTGCAACCCGTCTCTCCACATGGGGCGAGAGAAGTCACTCACGACTACGTCGAGATACGATGACTGTATGCCGTACTGCTTCATATTACCTCGGATACTCTCTTCCTTCGCTCGCACCTATGAATTTAAGATTATACATTATACTTACTGAAAATGGAAAATTTTACGCATACTAGAATTTATTGAAGAACTGTTTATTTTTTAAAGCGCGATAAATTTTTGTTACAGTAAAACGTGAAAACGCAGTACGAAAATCAAAACGACGTTTAAAAATCTTGTCTATCTATGGCGGTAATCTATGTATGTTATGTATGTGATCTGATCAGTCTATCACCACTCTTAGTGAAAAGTGAGACAAAAAAACATAAATGTGACAAAAATATACATGTAACAGAAAGAGTATATGCATCGAGAAATGTGTGAATCTACCCATGAAACTGAACAACTTTCCCTAAGGAACATAGGTCGAAATACGCACACATTTCTCGATGCATATACCCTTTCTGTTACACGTTGTATATCATGGTGCATACTACCATTGCAAAGGAAAGAATATGTGTGAGTGAGAAGCATGAACAAAGCAACCCGCCCGAAATACATACTTTGTTACCTTTTGCCCGACACGTGTCGGCCGCGTGCGAGCGTGCAGCATCATGTAGTCGATATCTGAACCCCACACGTGCCCTGGAGAGATATGAATAAATATTATCATAATTTTAAAATAAAATGTTCAAATGCACAGTCTCTGTTACCTGGGTACTAATCTTATGGTCTTATCAGATTGTCCGGTACAAGGCTTAGCCAATCAAGTCGTTTGAAACTGTTATAATGTTTGATTAAGCTCAGAGTACCATAAACAATGTTAACCCATTTTGTGCCAAGATCTTATGACTACTCCACCCAGTTAACAGAGAATGTGCATTTTGAATAGCACACATATTCCCCCCCCTTTTTTTTACTCAAGATATTATTTTTCTGCCAAGATTATTGATTGATTAGATTCCATACATACGAAAAGTAGATTTTTATAAATATGTTTCACCTCCGAAATGTGCAGAAGCGACTAGCAAAGACCCTGAGCCGACAAAGGGGTCGAGCACCAAGTCTCCGGGCCGCACTTGCGCCTGGTTTGCCATGATGATGGCCAGCTGGGCGTCCATGCTCGTGTTGCCAATGAACTGCCGCTTCTTCAGGGAATACCGCTGGATTAGGTCGCGTTGACCGTCAGCTATCTAGAAGACATATAACATACATAATACTTTATAACTCCCATGCTGAAATGGGAATGATAAAAAACAGGATGCATCTGTTCCTTCCTACTCTTCACTCGCAGGCATAATGTTAAAGCCAGTAGGAGGCAAAGTGAATGTAGGTCAATTTACATTTTTAAGTTGTTATTTTTATGAAAACACTTGTAGTCGTTTCACAACCATTGGGTTAGTGAATAAAAGTTGTGAAACCACTACAAGTGTTTTCATAAAAATAACATTTACTCCGTTTTTTTAATGTTGCGGTTCCGAAAGTTGAACCACTGCTAAGTTGCAAAGAAAAAGCTGTTCATTGGCAGCAAAATATGTTGGTATCGATAACGCAACGTTAAAAAAACAGAGATTACAATGGAGTTTCACCAAGAGCCGACAATCGCAAGTATAAATAACATTTTTTAATGTTAGAAAAAAAATAAATTATTCTTTTATATTGCTTACCAATTTCCCAAAAAAGAGATCATAGGGTTGTTCAGGAACATTGTTGGGATCTGAACCATAAAATTCCAAATAGGATAGTTTAATATCAGGCTTGTTTAACTTTACTGGACCGTCCAGGGGTAGGTATTCAAAATTCTAAAACATAGAACAAGTAAAAAAAATTTAAAAGTAAAATAAAATGGCAAACTAAATATTTGTTTGTGAGTAGGATTTTAGGTAGGTGGTATGGTATTAAATTATAGGTACCAAAATTATAATTAAAAAAATTGTAAAACAAAAATTCAATTGTACCTCAATTTTACCAACTTTTTCCTTCATTGTGTAATGTTTGCAAAATGTTTCCACTTCTATCTTGAAAGATTTCTCCTTTCCACAACAAATGTCTATCAAATCCCGAGGACAGATGTGAGTTTCATTATCTTGATCAGAATTTTCAGGTATTATCCATTTTCCTGTTGTGTTTTCTAGTGATTTCTTCAGATTTGTATGTAGTTGCGACTCAGTCTTAGCTCTAGACCACAATTCTATACAATTCTTGACCAGAACAGAGCGAGAAGCTATTTTCTTAACGCAATCTTCTGAAGGTAATTCAACAATCCAATAGGGTTTTTGAATGCACGGTTTTTCAATGAATTTGATAGGAATATTGAACATGGATAGTATGCTATTCATCTCCTGAAAAAGGGGGATAATATTAATGTATTTCAATAAACAGAAGTTAGTTCTTTAGTTACAAAATGAAGGAGAACTAACTTTGTTTCGAAAAACTTACCGCATGACGAAAATCCACGTGCTCATGAGCGAACCACATTAAATATCGACGCCACATTTTGGTAATAACGATAATCTTCCTTACTGCATTAATTATAATTAAAAAAAGCTATATAATTACAGAATTCAAAATAAACTTGCAATGCAATCGCTAAACATAACCTCAAAATCGAACACATGACGTTTCATGTAACGTTCAGAAATTAACAAGAACAAAAAGAAGCAATGGTCATACGCTATACAGACAAGTCAAATAAATTTTCTTTTACCGAAATAAAAATAAGGCAAAAATAATAAAATAAAATAAAATTTAGATATCTTAGCTTAAAGTTTATTTACAAAAGTTCGTACATACAACCACACAAACAGTACAAAACAATTAAGCCTAGTCTTCACTAGAGTCTATTCAACTATGCTTCCAATGCTATGATTTCTTAGTATCTTCTTCTTCTTCCTTATTCTCAAGGATATCATTATATCTCTCATGTAGGAAGTCAAGGTATGCTTCTTTAATAGATCCTGAGCATGCAACATAATGTCCTCCAGAGTGTTCAGCCACTATAGGGTTAATGAACAGGTTGATCAAGGACTCACTCATTTCTGTAAAAAAAGAGTTAAAAAAAAGTTAATTTCAAATACTATTTATACTGGAACATCTAGCTTACCACTTCATCTGTAACCTAGTTTCTACATAAATAAAGCCAATTAGTACTGAAGCCTTTGAAAATTCACTAAAGGTAATAATGAACACTTTCATTACACTTGCTTACCTTTGGGAATGATAGAATCACTTTCTCCATAAACATGGAGTGAGGGTAGAGTCATCTCCTCATCATAGAAGCCTTTGTGTACCAGGCTCCCAGACCTGAAACCTGATGCAAAGATCGCAAACTTGAAGGTGTAGGGTAGATCTGCAAGAAAGATTAAAAATGTATTGAAATTCTGCTTTCATGAATTATCAAATTTTTAAAATTGTAGAGAAATTGAACAGATTTTAGGTAGTTTAGTAGTAATATCCATAACCTACTGGACAGCCATTGTTAGGAATAAAATAAAACTTTCTTATCTAAAAAATAGGTATCTATACTCCGTATTTTTAATCTAACTAAACTAAACTACTTTTTCTTTTCAATTTTAAAGAAAGTCAACCGCAAAACATGTTTTGTTTGTAACAAGGTTATTGTCTGCAGTTCCAAAATTTGAACCTCTGCTAAGTTGCAAGGAAATAGCTGTTTATGGGCCACAAAACAAGTTGGTAGGTATTGATAACGCAACGTTAAAAAAATGGAGTAAATAATATAGTTTCTCTGGACTCAAAGTAGCAAAGTATTTTTATGTTTCTACTCCAACATACAGAACTAAGCTATCACTATATTAGTTTTTAAGACTTACATCCTTTCTGCTGCATAGCAGCTAGTAGCCCAACAAGACAGGCTCCTTGTGAGAACCCCATAAACCCATCAAACGGTCCATGCTCAGTAACCGTCTTATCAATTAATCGGAGAGTCTCTTCAAACCCTATTGCTGGTCCACCGAGGCACTTGCCACTGAAAGTATTGTCTTCAGCATTGAACCACCATGATCTTGCATCTGGAAAGTAATAAATAGGTTTAATATACAACAAAAATACACAGAAATAAAACTGAAGATGTGAAAAATGCTGGTAAAGGACAGGAAAATTTAATAAAGAAATCCATGCATTCTGCAGATGATATAAACTGGCTTTATGGGAGGGAATAGTATGGAATACCACAGTCTAATCAATCAGTATGATCATGGGATAATAGTAAAAGTTATTTACCGTCTTCACCACCGCCTTCTTCATTCATAACTCGGTGGGGAGCGGAAATAAAGGTTAGTTGAGCATACCGTAATTTGGGGTGAATTGGGACAAAAACAACTTTAAGTTGTAAGTTTAGAATGGTTTCCCTTCGTTTATTTTTATTAAAATATTATCAAAACTTGAGTCTTGGTGTATTCTTTACGAAACTTTAAGTAAAAATCTTGTATAAATGTTATTTTTCAAAGAAATCGCTGATTTATGGGTCATCCCTTTTCACCCGGGATCTGGGGTGAATAAGGACGAAACAAGGCTAAATAGGGATATTTGTCAGGGTTGTCAACGATCTTGGGATCATCTGTCAAGTGTTAGATTATAAATTCTAATTTACATGTAATAATATTGACTTAGTCATTATATTATCATTATTTAAATAATTAATATTGCAAATTGCAAATGGGATGGGAGGGGAGCTTATATATGTCGCAGGGATTTAGTCAAAGACGTTATATTATAATTTATCTTAGGAAATTTATAATCTAACCTTACCTAACCTACCGATAGTTTATAAACTGACTAGTAAGTTTGTAAACTAACAGTTGTTACAATTTAACGCTGACATATATACATAGGGCAGCTTATATCTATATTGACAACCCTAAGAGGTCATCCCTATTAATACAGTGCCCGTGCCTATTTTACCCATTCTTGTCCCTATACACCCCAGTCTCGTGTCTATTTATACTGCAGGCGTCCCGATTCCCCCCATATATTTTCAAAAAATCTTGTAATTTTATTTTTTGTTAGAAAAGTATTAAATTAAGATTATAAACCAACTTTCCGTTAGTTGAAATGGTCCGAGAATTGCAAAGATACAAACAAACTAAACATTTGTCCAAAATACACCAAAAAACCACGTTTTTTTATCAAAGTTTCTGCAAGTCACAAACATCCTCGTTACCAACCGCTTTTTAAACTGACTGTCATTCATTAGAGGCTTACTTCACTTCGAATTGAGTGTTGCCATTATAATCTTTAATAATTCTACTATATTAAAAAACAAAAAAATCTCGATTATAAAACGAATAGACCCTCGGCTAGGCACCTCAAAAACCTTCCACGGGTTTGTCCCTAATCACCCCTGGATCCCTATTCACCCCAAATTACGGTATTTATTAACTGCCTTCCTAAAAGATCCAATTTTCCCCCTGAACACTGCGCCGTTCTGCCGGTACCCGTGGAACGCGAGAATCTTCAACTTGGGTCGGTCGGGGTCCTTCGCTTTATTGTTTTCCGGAGCACTTTGGTTAGAATTGGAATTGTGTTCAGACATGCTGATATAGCAGTATCGTGTACACTCACTCTTGTGAACCTGTAGTGCACTGACTACGAGGTAAGAAATAGATTTTAGGCCTTTCGTGGTAATTATTTACATTACCTTTTTTTTTTTTTTTTTTTTAATTGGCATGACGCGGTTTGCGCATTGCCACCATCAAAACTTGGGAAACGTTTTACAAATTAAAAGGATTTTTCGGACGTAATTTGGAAAATCTAAATAGGATCAATTGAAAAACAGGAAATAAATTACTTAGCTTCTCATTGCTTCTCAGGGGTACGTTCACGGGCGCACGGTTAGCGCAAGGTTAGGGGAACTTTTCATTTTCACTTTGACAGTTGATAAAGCCCCGTTTTGAAGCGCCTGTCAGGGGAAATTTCATCCTGACAGGTGCAAGTGCGTGCATGAACGGGGGTTTACGCGAGCTGTCAGATTAAAAGTCGCTCTAACGGTTTCCCCTAGGTGCATGCGTGAACGCACTCCTGATTGAAATTGACCATAGATAAATAATTGTTTTTTCTACTGGCTTGTCAAATGTCAAATTACACCACAGATTAGTAAAAATATATAACGCTATTGAATGTGATTGAAACGTTAATTTGTCTATGCTTGTTTTTTTTACTGCAGCAACACTGCCAATTTTTCGCGCCACACACAATTGTCAACTGTGATTGTCAAACTTAACGTGAAGCTGAAGCGGTGTTGTTTTGTGTTTTATCTTGTTAATTTATTGTTTTCTTGTGTTTTCGTTAACTTATATTAGTATTCATCACAAAATATGGAAGACGGAGACTTCGATCAACGCCTTAGGGACCTGCAGAGGGAATATCTTGAGTTTTTGGATGATGAAGTGAGTGAACGTAACCTTACTCTTTGTTCTGGCTTGTTGAGCTATTTTATCTGTAATGAAACGTTATTTTTATAGGAAGACCAGGGAGTCTATGCAGAGAAAGTTAAGCAGATGATAGGCGATAAGTCCAAGCGCTTGGTTGTTAACGTAAATGACCTACGAAGGAAGAATCCAGAGAGAGCTCGTAACCTGCTTGAGACTGCGTTTGAGGAGCAGATAGCGTTTTCGAAAGCTTTGAAGGAATACGTCTCGTCCATAGATCCGACGTATGCTAAGGAACAGGAGGAGTTTTTCGTGGCTTTCTCTGGTAGTTTTGGTAACAAACATGTTACACCTAGGAGTCTGACCTCTCGGTAAGCTAAAGTCCATTTTTTGTTCACTACAAGTCTTTACTTATTAACCAACTTCCAAAAGGAGGCGGTTCTCAATTCGTCGTGAAATTATTATATTCATGTTTTAAATATATATTTTTTTAAGTTCAAATAACTAAATACTTACCATTCTATTACATTGTTTTAGATACCTTGGAAACCTGATATGTGTAGAAGGCATAGTGACTCGAGTATCACTAGTGCGGCCTAAAGTAGTGCGCAGTGTGCACTACTGCCCGGCTACCAAGAAGGTCATGGAAAGGAAATATACTGATCTGACTTCCTTTGAAGCTTTTCCTACATCAGCAGTTTATCCTACCAAGGTAAGTTTTTAATATTAAAAAAAGAAAGGAAAAATCATGAACTTGGTTGGCAGATAGCTCATAAATCAGGCTATCTTACATTTTACGAGCGCCACAAGATAATTTTGTCACCACATTTTGTTGTGTGTGTGAATCTTCATTATGCCTAAAGCAAGGTGTTATTCAGTGTGAAGTATGCAACGAGCAGTGACAAAATTATATCGTGGGACGCATGTTAGCTCTACAGGTCAAAGGTTGAGAAATTTTATGTCTAGTCTTTTCAATCCTAATTCTTAATTGATGCCCTTGCCTTACAAATAATAAATACCTGTGACCTATAATTTGTGAGCATCACTGGAAGCTTACAAACTGAGCTCATTCATATCAGCCACCAGGTGGCTAAAGGTCTTCTGAATAAAACCTTTATTTATTCCCTACACTACAAGGAGAATTACACTCATCAGCTCTTCAGCAGTAATATTTATAACAACAACCAGATACAATACATATTTAATTTTTGCAGGATGATGAAGGCAACCCCCTTGAAACAGAATACGGCCTGTCCCGCTACAAAGACCACCAAACCCTAACAATCCAGGAAATGCCAGAGAAGGCACCGGCCGGGCAGCTGCCCAGGAGTGTGGACGTGGTCTGCGATGACGACCTGGTGGACCGCTGCAAGCCTGGGGACAGGGTGCAGGTCATAGGCAACTACCGGTGTCTGCCTAGTAAGCAGGGCAGTTTCACTGCTGGAACATTTAGGTTAGTGTTTTTGATGATGATAAAGCTATTCATCCTGAAAGTCTGTTAAAATAAAATAGACTAGACCATATCTATATTTTCCTAGTAAGATGCTTTACCACACAAAACAAAGTTAAATTTAACCCAATTTCTCCCTTCACAGAACAATCCTAATAGCCAACAACGTCACCCAAATCAACAAAGACATGAACTTGAACATCACACTAGAGGAAGTGAAGCTATGCAAGCGTTTAGCCAAGCGGACCACTGTGGACATGTTCGAACTACTGGCCAAGTCACTAGCACCGTCTATACACGGGCATGATCTCATCAAGAAGGCTATATTGTGTTTGTTGTTGGGCGGTATGGAGAAGGTCTTGCCTAATGGGACTAGGTTGAGAGGGTAAGTTGGTTTTGTGTTGTTTTTAGCAGTTTATTGTTTGCTTAGCATTTTTTGGCACCATAATAAACTTAGGGTGGCGCGATGACCTAGATGCTTTCGAAAAAGACTGGGTTAACATGGCTCAGGATTGTGACAGATGGAAAGAAAAAGGGGAGGCCTTTGCCCTGCAGTGGGACAGTTTATTTAGACCCTGTATAAATGTAATATTTCTCTAACAGTGACATAAACATCCTTCTGATCGGCGACCCATCAGTAGCGAAGTCCCAACTGCTCCGCTACGTATTACTGACGGCCCCGCGGGCCATCACCACTACTGGTCGAGGGTCGTCCGGTGTCGGTCTCACCGCTGCTGTTACTACTGACCCGGAAACTGGGGATCGAAGGTTAGTAATTCCCATACCTCCCAGGTATTGTGCCATATTGGTTACACTTAATTGGGAAACGCAGCGCAAGGTTTAGGGCTAGCACGCACTATCGACTAAACAGTCTGGTGATTACTGGATCTTTCTCTCGCACTGATAATAAAGGAAAGAGAGATCCTACAATCTTAAAATCACAAGTGCACGCACAAATTTAAACGGAATCTTGATTTTTCTCTTATTTTATAATAATATCTTGACTTAGACATTTGTTTAGTGTTTTAGAAATTTAGATGATTTGAATGTACCTACTTTGATTGTTGTCAGACTGGAGGCGGGTGCCATGGTGTTGGCGGATCGCGGGGTCGTGTGCATCGATGAGTTTGACAAGATGTCCGATGCGGACAGAACTGCTATTCACGAGGTTAGCAGTTTATATTTCAGAGCATTTTTAGATAATATTTCTGCGCAGCAACTGCCCAGTAAAGGACACTCAATGAATCCAACTGATCTAAAGACCGAAGAACCAATACATTACATCCTATTGGACGAAATTGGCCCGTCCAACCAATCCGTCAAAATCGGACAGCCCATTAACACAACCAAAATGTTTATACTTACTCGAATGATCGTCAATTTTTTTTATATATAATATGGCTCTAATCAGATCTTAATTTGATGAGATTGATGCTTTTTGTATCCTGTCACAGTTATGACATATTTGATGTGTGTGTGTGTTGTGCATGTGCAGGTGATGGAGCAGGGACGCGTGACGATCGCTAAGGCGGGTGTGCACGCGTCGCTGAACGCGCGCTGCTCCGTACTCGCTGCAGCCAACCCTGTGTATGGACGGGTATGTTGTACTCCACATTTCGTCCGTAGGTATTTAATTTTAAAGGGTTTACATTACTTATGAAAACTTATTCTTTTTATACAGGGTGTTGTGTGCCGGACGGCCAACCGCAACACTGGGAATCATTATGAATACCTACCGATTATTGTTTTTTTTTCATTTTCTTATTTGGATTTTTTTAAATATTTTTTATGGGCTCCTTTTACGTTACTAAAACACCCCCTAAGCTATGGCATGCAATTAAATTAACACCCTGTATGTTACTAACTTTTCAATTTTTTTTAATTAAAAAGTCGAGTCAGACCACTAGTATGAATATGAGCACACATAAATGGGACATAAAAGTGCTTAGATGATGTCTGCTCCATACATTAGCTCAGTGAGGATTACACATAGAGATAGGTTAAAATTAAAGTTATGAATACAAACTACGCTCATACATTAAGATTAAGAGTTATATCTACTTGGTCTATCCTCATGTTCCAGTACGACCAATACAAGACCCCCATGGAGAACATCGGTCTTCAAGACTCTCTGCTCTCTCGTTTCGACCTGCTGTTCGTGATGCTGGACATCGCGGACGCAGACCACGATAACATGATCTCTGAACACGTGCTGAGGATGCACAGATACAGGTCAGGGTTCACTGGTTTTAGCTTTTAGTCGACCAATCTGTACTGGGCTATACTTGGACCGACTAAGGCCCGATAGCCCTACAAAATACGCTCGTATATGAACTGATCATGACTTGCTGGTAGGTATGATAATTTTAATTATGAAGAAAATGAATATTAATAAAAAAAATACTTATGAGTTTTTCTTTTGCAGAAATCCGAAAGAGCAAGACGGGGAGGTGTTACCAATGGGGTCTTTAGTAGACATGCTCTCTACAGAAAACCCAGATCAAGACGAAACTGAGGTTAACTTCTTTTATTTTGTTACATATAAGAGTCAGTTCACATCGAGACTAAACAAGATGAGCGTTTTTGTGTTTCTCAATATGTGCCTTGCGTCGCGTCGCGTCACGGTGTGGACGGAACCTGATGTCAATACATTATTTAAATCTGTATTTAATATATGGGATGGAATGGAAGGATTGGAGTTGCTCAGTCAACGAAATTGAACAACTTTCACCAGGAAATTCTTTCAGGAGATGAAAAGATCGGTGAATTTATGTGAAATAATATTTTCTTTTTAACTTCCTTATAAAATATTTTCATTTATATTTTTTTTCCTTTTAACATGGTTTAACTTAACAGTTAAATTCTGACTATCATAGTTAAATCATGGACGAATAAAACAAAAAGGACTGATAACCTCCCTTATAAACTGCGTACACCGCTACTTAGCAGTGCCATCTATTGACATTAGCGAAATATTGTGTAAACATAGTATGTATTTTAAATCAGATTTTTTAAACAGCATTTCTCATTGTGTATTTCTACTTTAAAAATCTTAAAAGATAATTTGGTTCAAGTTGTAATTGTTATTTTTCAATTTTATGACCTATATTAACAACAGACTCTTCGAGCAATATGCCAGCGCCATCTAGGTTTGCTCGCATTTTGACCTTTTTATCGAGTATCGAGGTACGCTCTCTAGTATGGCGGTTAGCAGTCCTCTAGAGTAGTTAGTCCATGGTTAAATGTAACGAATGCAACTAACTTTCTAGGAGGCACAAGACTCTATCTACGAGAAGTACGACCCTCTCCTCCACGGCAAGTCCAGGAATAAGAAGGAGCAGATCCTCAGCACTCGCTTCATGCGCAAGTACATACACATCGCACGACTCATGAAGCCTAAGTTGACACAGGTATTTATTTATTTATACCGGGTGTAAGGGACAGCGTCCCGCAAACTGATAGGGGTTGCTCAGTCAACCAAACTGAACAACTATCACCGGGAATTTTTTCAGGAAATGAAAAAAAAATTTGCTTTTTCATACAAAGTGACCGCCTCGATCCGACAATTTGTATGGAAAAACAATTTGTTTTTTCATTTCCTGAAAAAAAAAAACCGTTCAGTTTCGTTGACTGAGCAACCCCTATAAGTTTGCGGGACGCTGTCCCTTACACCCCGTATTTAAAACTTTTCTTCCAAGCTGTACTGGAAGTAATAGAAAAACATAGAATGTGCCAGCTGCATCTCCCGGGCGTGCTTTGAAAATTAGCTAAAGGATTCGAGGTTTTCGGAATTGTGATTGAGGCGATAGGCTGACAACCTGTCACTATAACAATATACAGACAGATCAATCTGGAATTACCCTCAAAACTTGTCAGACGTGGTGAAACGATCTTTGTTTGGATCGTTTAAGCTCTGCCTACACCATTAGGGATGAAGGCGTTATTATATGTATGTATAACTTTCCTTCATACATACAGTAACGCCTTTATCCCTACGAACAATTTATTCTTTTCGGGGTAGGCAGAGCGTCAACAACAACTAGGCGTTTTCGTCATATCTGACAAATATTGAGAGTATTTTCAGTATTCTTCAGAAAAGAAGGAGGAAACATTCTGTTATTAAGGACTAGATTCCAGAGCCGTAAAACGCTATAATAAAAAAAAGATTATTACTTCCAGATCATGAAAGCATAGAATTTGCATTTTTTTTTTTGCCCTGGAAAAGATTGCTCTTAGCGATAAGACTACATTTGCGCGCACGATTTAATTTGTGTATGTTTGTTTGTATGATAAAGTTCTGCTTAATTTTGCTTATTTTCTCAGGATGCGGCTGACGCCATCGCTGATGAGTACGCCAAGTTGAGGAACCAGGACATCATGGACAGCGACGTGGCTCGGGTATGGCATTATTATATGGGGAAACATCGTCAACTCATATTTGAAGGACAATTGGCTACTTTCCAACTAGTCAAATCAGCAACTTTTTATGAAATGTCAAAAACGCTTTTTTGTATGAAAATAGTAAATTATGACGTCACATTTTAGTAAATACTGACTAATCAAATCAATAACTTATATATACTTTTAATTCAATTATTAAAATCTAAATGTGCATTTTTTTTTTATGATGAATGAAATCCACAATATTTTTTGCCATTAGTTTTAAGTATAAACGTTTTGAATTTTTTAAGCTACCCAGTCAAGTACCCAATTTCTGTTATAAAGTGCGTAAATATAGCACTCAGTTTATGCCCAAGTATACATATCGCAAGGCCTAAGGGAGAGCGCGCACTATCGACTAAACAGTCGGCCGATCGACGGATCTCTCTCTCGTACTCACAGTAAGAGAAAAAGAGAATCAATGATCGCCCGACTTATAATCGCAAGTGCGCGAAGAAGCTAAGTTGACTCCGGTTGCTGTACACGCTATGGAGTCTAGATTTTTAACCACCCTCTCACCGGGGTCCGGCGCCAAACAGCTTGCTGTATTCCGTCGGTGCGTGAGAATGCCAGGCATTTTCTGAGTGAGCTCGCTCAATTCCATATCGTCGACTCTGTCACTGTCATCCTTGACAAGAGCAAACCATTTTTGTAAAAAAAAACTAGAGTATGGCATTCTCATATGGGGAAATATCATCAATTCATAATTTGAGTGTTTTATTTACTTATGTTTGTTTGTTTGTATAGACGCAGCCTGTGACGGCTCGTACTCTGGAGACGCTGATCCGCCTGGCCACCGCACACGCCAAATGCAGGCTTAGCTTCCAGGTATAGAGACCGACTATTTCTCTGTGAATCTCTGTGTGTACAATAAAGAATAAAGAAATATTTGTTTAAAATAATTGTTATTTTTTATTGATAAGATTGTGGTTGTTTTAATGTTTGTTTATTTTCTAGGTGACCGCTAAAGACGCGGAAGCTGCCATAGAGTTGGTGCAGTTCGCTTACTTCAAGAAGGTACGTTAATATACTCCATTTTTTTTTTAACTTTACCCTGGTACACAAGCCGCAATGCCATCCAGACTTGACAACTAGCGGCGAAATTCGTGATCTCATGGTAGTTTTGACAATGACAATGATAAAATGATAATGTAATTAATTTTATTCCAATATCGACCATTCTAAATTATTGACATGTTTTCATGATATTTGTTATCTTAATAGCTATTAGTAATTAGGACTATATTATTATTGTATGTCATAAGGCCCTTAACAGTGATACCACCGATACCACATACTTTTACAATGTCATCATTTTGTACCTGTATTGACGATTAATAAATGATTATGATTATGACAGCCAACCATAGATGACATGGCATTTGACGTCGCCCCGCTTAGAAACACCAATGAGTCTCAATACCAGGGCCTCAGGGCCGTCACAATATGGTCTTATCAATCGTTGGTGATCGTGATCATAGTATTTGTGTAACTTATGTATGACGACATCACGACAGGTGTTGACGAAAGAGAAGCGTCGCAAGCGGCGCGCGTCGTCAGACGAGGAGGAAGCTGCGCACGCGCACGATGAACCTGCACCACATGAACCACGCGCCAAGAGGTCACGGAAAACGGTCAGTGTTTTTTGTTTTCTCTTCGAATATAATTAGAAAACTTCTCATTAGTTCCATCTGTTCAAGTCATTTTGTATGCAAGGTTGATTTATTTTCATAATTTTAATTACACGCGTTAGAAATACTGCTTCCACACTGGACTGAAAGTGAGAGAAAAACATAGAATGTGTCAGCTGCATTTCCTCCCGGGCATGCTGTAAAAACCAGCTAAGGGATTCGGGGGTTTAAGTGTATTGCAATTTAGGCGATGGGCTGACAACCCGTCACTATAGCAATATACATAATCAATGATCTGTATAACCGTCAAAAATTGTCAGACGTGGCGAAATGAATGATATTTGAGTCGTTTTCGCTGTCTACCCCATTAGGGATAAAGGCGTGATTTTGTGTATGTATGTAGTAATTTTGCATGTAAGTTTGATTTATTGGGGATACTTGTTCGGTTTTATGAATAGAATGCATCTTAACTTTTCATTATAATTTCGATAAGTATTATTTTATCTTTCAGGCGGGTGAAAACGGCGACCCGTACGCTTTCTCGTCGGACGAAGAGGCTGAACCGGTGTTACGAGCGGCGCGTGCCTCGCTACCGACTGACACCACCAGCGGCGCCACACCTGCTACCATCACCAATGAACGGTAAGCATTGTGTTTGTGTTTGACGTGACAACGTCCAATAAATCGCACGCACAAAAAAGTATGACGCAATGTCCCAAAAACCTCTCTTCGCTCTCTCCACGACTCCCTATCCTATTATTCAACAGTCGTCAGTTATACCACAATACTATATTAATTTCGCTCCCGCAGACTGACTCAATTCAAGCAGTCCGTCCAGCAGCTGTTCCGCGAAGAACGAGCCAACTCGCTCCCACTCGACCGCATCACCTCACACGTCAACCAACAATACGCGCACGATACATTCTCTACTGGAGAGATCCACGCGGCCATATTGAAAATGACACAGGATAATCAAGTCATGCAGGCCGATGATATCATCTTCCTTATTTAAACTGTACTAGAGTATAGCTACTGTTCTAGAGTATAGCTACTGTACGCTAGAGTATAGCTATTGTACTAGAGTATAGCTACTGTTCTTGAGTAAAGCTATCTCCTACTGGACCGCATCACGTCACACGTCAAACAACAATACTCACACGATACATTCTCTACGGGTGAGATCCACGCGGCCATCTTGAAAATGACGCAGGATAATCAAGTCATGCAGGCCGATGATATCATCTTCCTTATTTAAACTGTTCCAAAACATTTTCATGTTGCGGAAACGGCAATGATTTTACTTATTTCGCCAATCGTCCGCCATTTTGTTATAATTTTCAAAATGGCGTTTATAATGAGAATACATTTCGGAATCAATGAAAATTCAAGTGTGTCCTTTATATTTTTGTATAATACAACAAGTGTAGTCCACCGAATTGATTAAGACTCCGCCTTTTTTGATTATTTTTCCAAGAATCTCTGTTAACTTGGAGACTCAACGATGTGTTCTTTTTAGCCTTATATCGTGCCTAATAATGGTCTATATCATGTATGTATTAAACATAAGCTATAATAACGATTAATTTTTAAGCTAATTTTGTTTAGTAAATAAGTACAGTTACAATCAAGCAGTATGATTTTAATTTTTTTAATAAAACGCGTTATGTTAAGAATATATTTATTTTATTTAATAACAATCACTTCCTCCCTTTGCCTTTGCTCTTTCCTTTACTATTCCTATTCCCTGCTTTGTTTTTGTTAACTTTCCCTCCAAACACTTTCTTCGGTTTGTTGAAACCTTTTTGTCCGTCTTTAAAGTTTCTTTTGCCACCATCTTGTCTGTTGAACTTTCTCCCGCCGCCATCTTGTTTATTATTGAATTTTCTTCCGCCGCCATCTTGATTTTTATTGAATTTTCTTCCGCCATCTTGGTTCCTGTTGAACTTTCTACCGCCATCTTGATTTTTATTGAAGTCTCTATTGCCATCTCTGTTTCTTTGGAACTTGTTTCCGTCTTGATTTTGTGGTTTATTTCCGCCTTGATTCCTCTGGAATTTCTGTTTTATTTTCTTGTCTAATCTCATCTTTTTGAAGCCTCGCGGTTTGTCGTCGTCACCTTTCCTCTTTCTTGGATTCTGGCTGAAGAGATCTAAAAAAATAAATAATAACGATGATGCATGTTAAACCTAGTACAGAGTTACAATTACAAATGTTCGTAAGTATTATGGCCAGCTACAGCTCGCGCGACAGGATTTATTTATGTCTCGATGGCTTTACAGAGAGTACTTCTAGCCGAAAAATGTTTGCACACCGAGCCTTGAAAGAGACAGTGGCGTTCGTCATTTCTCAACTTTTGTACAAGTACGACAGAGATAACGAATGTTTAATACTGAGTTTTTTCGATGCACACAGTGTTATATTCTGTAGTGTAACAAATATTTCGATTTACCTTTCTCCGGTTCAGCGCCGACCTCGTCTCTATAGTACTGCGCATCGTCGTCTTCTTCCATGTTCCCGCCTTGCGATTCCGCCGCTGCTAACTCCATCAGCCTGATATAAACAGAGAAGTGTTAAACAGGCAAATCAAGCAGTCTGTCATAAGCTAAGACGAACCCTAACCACTAATTCTAAAGCTCTAAAGCTTACAAACCAAATTGAGTCTCTAATTCTGTCAATTTGTAAGATACCAGCTTAAATAATATCTTAAAAGAAAGGCCATAAACCGAGCATGTTTTTAAAAATATTTGAACTATCGAAGCTATTTTATTTATTTTTTAATTGGCATAAAAAAAACATCTGATTTTTGTAAAAACCTTTTTTATAATTACTTCAATTTAGATTTAGTAAACATCTAACATCCCTAAAAATAAATAAATAAACTACTTTAATTTGGAGACAGTTGGCATTTAAGTACCTGAAATTTGATTTTTGGGGTAATAATATTAAAATAGCAATAAAAAATATAAATATCACACTTTGCTTAAGGGTCTATGTCCTCGAGCTCGGTATTCGAAATCTGTCAAAATTTGACGTTATTTCGCTACTCATACTGGCACAGGCCGTCCACACACACATAGGTTGATTCTGCAGTGGTACCATTGAAATACGTTTTGCGCCTCTAAGAGCGAGAACATTCTTCAGCATAATAGAGATGTTCACTTTTGTACGTAGCGTTAACGTGGTAATGGTAAGTATTGTACTATAAAATAAAAAAATAAGAAATATTTCTTCTTACTTATTTATAGGTATGCGACAAGAGTTTCCCTTTTTCTTCAAGAAAAACAAATACTCTTTTAATTTTTTTGTAGAACATCAGTGAACACTGATCAGAGATCACATTTATAGGTACCTACCCTTTATACATAGAACACATCAAATAAACGTTTATTTTTACATTATTTAACAAGAACAGATTAAATGAAATCAAAAACTGGTGGAAATCGGTACAAGACTTCAAAATAAGCAGCAATTTCCGGTCTTGAATAATTCACATCAATACAACTAAACAGACCTGAAAGTGCCAAACTTAAAATGGCAATATCTCAAAAACTATCGATCCTAGAGTACTGGTGTATAGGGACAAATGATAGGCCTTGACGAGATCTACATTTCGGATAGTGTCACTTTTGACAGCTGTCATTTGAAATGTAAATCCCGTCAAGGCTTATCATTTGTCCCTATACACCAGTACTCTAGGATCGATAGTTATTGAGACATTGCCATTTTAAGTTAGACACCTGTCATCTGAAATAAAGATCTTGTCTAGATCAGAAAGTATTAGCCGGGAAGAAGTCATGGCCCAATTTAACACCTTGCCCTATAGCAAAACGCGCTGAATACGCGCGCACACGCGCGTTCTCTGCACGTTTTCAGCACGTTTGACTTGCGTACAAAATACGCGATACTAACGCAAGCATAGTGTGAAAAGGTTAAAATGATCCGCAGGCCTTGCATTCGCTAAACGTATGAGTTGCGTCCTCTGCGCGTATTCAGCGCGTAATCATAACCCATAGAATAGTTTAGTACTTTGTCAAAATCCTAAGAAAATCCAGTTTTTTTTATCAAAACACCGGATTTTCTCAGGATTTTGACAAAATACTAAATTTTTCTCTGGATTATGACCAGTATTTTGTCAAAGTAAGGGTTAGACAAAATCCAGCCGCCATACAAAATAAAAAGTCAAATATCTCCTCAAAGATAAGAGATAGGTAGGACAATGGAGGGCAACTTCCAGTGGTCATGAAAATCCAAGATGGCGGATACAAACTGGCGCCCAAAAAAAATTGCTCCGATCAGTCTGAAATTTAGCAGGTGTGAGGTCGCTGACGTATTGATTCGATATTTTTGATTCGTTTTCTGGTTCCACCATTTTTCAAAATGGCTGCCGTACAAGCTCAGGGTCTTTTGTATGGAGAACTTTGATTTGGCTCTGGCGTAGAAACGGTTGCTCGTGGGGGGAGCTGATAGCACTATTATGGTATTTCATGTGTTCAATTATTATTATTGTTGTATCCTCTCTCCCTACCAGCAACTGTTTGTCATGCAAGGATTTTCTGTATGGGGAGCTTTGATTGGCCCTGGCGCGGGAACAGTTGTAGCGAGGGAGGATGGGTATTTTTTGATGGGCAGGTATGTAAAACGACCAATCCGCGGAGTGGTATTGACAAAATACCAGACCCCGAACTACATTAAAAAAAAAACGATGTCATGGGTCGTCGGGTCAACATGGGTCATGTCTGCGGGGATGAGTTGTCAGTGCGGGGTTAAGTTATTAGTGCGGGATGAGTTATCAGAACGGGGATGATTTGTCAGTGTGGGATAAATTGTCAGCGCGGGATGAGTTGTCAGTAGGGAATGAGTTGACAGTGTGGGATAAATGTCAGCGCGGGATGAGTTGTCAGTAGGGAATGAGTTAACAGTGCGGGGATGAGTTGTCAGTGCGGGGATGAGTTGTCAGTAGGGAATGAGTTGACAGTGTGGGATAAATTGTCAGCGCGGGATGAGTTGTCAGTAGGAAATGAGTTGACAGTGCGGGGATGAGTTGTCAGTGCGGGGATGAGTTGTCCTCTCATCCCGCACTGACAACTTATCCCCGCACTAACAACTCATCGCTGCACTGACAACTCGTCCCCCACTGACAACTCATGATGCGCTGACAATTTATCCCGCACCGACAACTTATCGTGCTCTGACAACTCATCCCCGCCCTGACAACTCACCCCGCACTGACAACTCACCCCGCACCGCGCTGATAACTCTTCCCCGCACTGACAACTCATCCCCGCCGACACGAGCCATGTTGACCCGACGACCCATGACAGCGTTTTTTTTTATTTAGTTCGGTATCTGGCATTTCTTCTATGCCATTTCGCGGTGTGGTTGAATCAAAAACGGCTCACTTCGCGGGCTGGCATTTCATCAGTACCACTCCGCGGATTGGTCGTTTTACATACCTGCCAAACCCCGAATTCGGCAATTGGCTTTTTCGTGTTTGCCAGTCCGCGAATGGTTGCTTCAAAACGCTCAATGGCCGAAATACAACCGAAATAAAAGGACATTTTGGGGATTGCGCGTTTTGAATTTGCCAATCCGCGAAATGATCCTTTTTTTCGGCCAATGAACGATTTCGGGGATTGTGCTGAACACATACAATGCTTTATCTCCACTCATACGTACAGTACGGCCATAAATATTGCACATATTCCCTTCGAAAGAGACGGTTACCAATAGTTATACTGGCCTCGATTCACGCCGTCCAGTTACTTATTCTAATTCTTAGTAGCGCTGTCACTTTCTTATATTTGACATAAGAACAGGATAGCAAATAAACACATGACATTGACACTCCTAATCTGACATTAAATTGCTTAAATTTGACATTAGATTGCTTATTTAACGTAAAATAAGGAACATGCTCTATGTTCGGTTCTTATTTAAAGCAGCTTATGTCAAATTAGGAACGTCAAATACATGTGTTTATTTGCTATCCTGTTCTTATGTCAAAGTAAAGAAAGTGACAACGCTATCTTAAAATTAGTTAAGAATGGGGCGGCCAGAATCGAGGGCAATGTTAAACTAAACATTTTTTTTTTTTTCAAACTGAACAGCTTTCAAAAATGAACAACTTGTTTCATAACTGAACAACTTTTTTCAAACTGAACAACTTATTTTAAACTGAACAACTTTTCTGGAAACTGAACAACTTTTCTGGAAATTGAACAACTTTTCTCAAAATTGAACAACTTTTCTCAAACTGAACAACTTTTTTTAATAATTCGAAATATGAAAAATAAAATGTCCCGCCCATAGAAATTGACTCGAGCCGCTGACACCATTTGTATGGGAGGACCAATTTATTTTTCGTATTTCAACCTATGTTCTTTGTGGAAAATTGTTCAGTTTCATACACCCTATTTAAAAAATTGCTACATATTTTTTTAAAGTCCTAGTATAATATTATTATTATTTTACGTAATGTAAACTATTTCTACATTATGGGGTATGTGCTTGAAATAAAACCTCTTTTTATTGTATACTTATTTTACTTTTGTTCTATGGTACCACTGCAGTGACAGATTTGATTTTTACCTTGTAAGTATACAAGAAAAGATGGCGGAATTTTGGATTCGAGCGGCCGTGACCTCTCACCTTGACAGCCCGCAGGCGACTGAAAGAATGGAACATCGTGCCTGTCGTAATATAGGTTGAATTTTGACCTGCGCGCGCCATACTAATTTGTATGACAAAAATGAGCCAAATTATATTGCATATTTAATAACTAATTGCAATTGCTATTTAAATCGAATTATAAAACAATGACCATCTACGTGTTCTCTGTTCTTTTGCGATTAATTTGATGTTAGTATTGTTGCTTTTACGTCGCTCAAAAACTTACACTTAGTCAAGAGCTGCGTGACTATTTTATACTTTTTCATTGATTTCTCAAGCGTTTTTCTGTAATTTATTATATGACTGTATGTTATTATTATTTGATCTCGTTGTTCTCCATTTTATACTGAATAGAATGGTATAATGTTCTTATTAATAAAACTTTTTTGAAAGTACTAAACTAGTCAATTTCCGAAACTTGTTTAGCCGATTTCCCATACTTCCCTCCTACGCTATCACCCCTTTCAGGCTTTGGACCTAGCTTCCAAACACCCTGAATATAAAATGAACATTCTTTGTTAATTTGAAGGTTCTTTCGCAGTTGAATCGAGGGTTTCAGTGTATTGCAATTTAGGCGATGGGCTGACAACCCGTCACTATAGCAATATACATAATCATCATCTGTATTAGCACTCGAAACTTGTCAGACGTGGCGGAACAACCTATGTTTAGGTCGTTTTTGCTCTGCCTACCCCATTAGGGATACAGGCGTGATTTTATGTATGTCTGTATGTATGTTTCGCAGTTGTAAACAACTTCGTTCCTTACCTTTGGCTCTCAGTTTGTTCCTTCTTCTTCTTGATACCTTCAATTGCCTTCTGTTTGAGCGCTTCCTTCTGTTCCTGTTTGCGTTTCACGTTTTCTTCTTGTTGACTCTTGCGCTTCTCTTTCTGTCTCCTGCAAGTTACAACAAAATGTAAGAAATATAACACCATAAATAAGACATTACTTATTAAAGTACTAAACAAAAATGTACGTCTCACTAGAGAGAAACACTTTAATGGCAATAGCTCTCGTCTATGATTGTTTGATTCCGATATTTCATAACTTATTATGTTAATGAGTTACCTCTTTTCGTCTCTCTTCTTCTTGATAAGTGCTTTCTCTTCTTCCGTCTTTTCAACAAGTTCGTGGAACAGCACCTCGCCGTCCATGAGCCCGTCTTCTACCTACAAACAAATATAATACCTAATTAATCTTTAAAGATAATATTTAGCTCTCAGAAGTGATAGTCGAAAGGATCCGAAAGGTCTTGAGTGAAACGTGGGCAAATAATAGAAACTTACGTACAGTGGGCAGCAGGTCCAGTTATCCATTTCACGGACCAATATAAACTGGTTATAACTACCTGGTTATACTGTATAGCCAGTATAAATTGGACCGCCAAATTGGTAACTCGACCTGCTGCCCACTGTACATAGAGTCACGCCTGTATCCCTTAAGGAGTACGTAGAGCATCAACGACCTCATAAAAGGCTTTTTCACGTTTTGAGGGTCATTTCAAAGAGTATGAACTGTATGTGACACATTTCAGAAATTTTAGTAGGTATTCTACCTTGATGAGTTGCATAGTGATCCTAGGTCCGAGTTCGTACAGTCTGATGGCGGATTTAGTCTCAGCCGCGGCGCCGCGAGTCGCGAGGCTCTGTGGCAGCACTAGTTGGGCATTCTCGTCATCCTCGAACTCACTCTCTGACAGTAGACCTGCCCTGGTAAATGATAACCAGGACTTGGATAATCAGGTGCAAAAAAAAAACAATAGTGTTGGAGCTAATGAAAGTTGCCACAACCACCTTTTTCAAAAATTTCAGGGCCCCAGTTTATTTTTCTTTATACAATTGTTTTAGTAATGCTAATGTGTTCTTTGCATCAATATAAGCTGTTTGCAGCATATTTTTTTGATATTTGTTTTACTTTGAAAGATGCAAGTATCTAGAAATATGTTTTTAATGTACTGGATACTATTAAAAATATTTAAATATCGTTTGATTGTTAGATATTTTTATTGAATACCATTTAGATTTTATAAAGAAAAATAAACTAGGGCCCTGAAAATTTTGAAAAAGGTGGTTGTAACTAATAAAAAGATGGTTGTAGCAACTCTCAATAGCTCCCACAGTGACTTAATTTTTTATGCACCCGATTATCCGAGCCCTCATGATAACAGATAGTATTTGTTAAACTCGGATAAAAATTCAGAATGAGGTCGATACGTAGGTATAGTATTTTCATCTCACGATTGGCGCTCGGCCATACTTGTGGTTACTACAGGCGAACTCACGCATACTAAGGCAATGTGTGTGTAGGTACATTTACGCACACAAATATGGCAAAGTGGCAGTCGAAAGATAAAAATACTATACTAGGTAAGTTTCTACGTGCCGCTATTTGATCAGCTGAAATCTTCATATGATTGTTATGATGAGCAAAAGGCTCATCGCGGTTCGACTCTGTCACGGTTATCGCTGACCTATGTGTCTAGAGTCAAGAGCTAGCTAGCTCCAAGTAAAAAAAAGGCACAGTCCTACCACATTTTTTCTGATTCAGCAATGTGCTAAATGTGCTTTTATACAAGGTAGTGTAGTTTTGTTATAATTATATTATAACTTACTTGTCAAAGAATTCCGACATGTCTTTACAACGATTCAGATTCGGTATTTTGCCCTGTACCATCTGAAAAACCAGACAAAAGGTTCAATTCTGGAAGCAGCCAACTGAGATTATATTTGTCCTGAAAAATTATGAAATTCGATTTACCTTTTTGGTACCTTTGTTGAGTCCGACGGGTGTGGCTCTGATCACGTAGTGTCTCATATCGATCAGCTTTGTGGCCGGATTGTAGTTCATGAGCACACAGCGACGGATGTTTTTTAGTTTTACCTGGTGAATTAATTATAAAAAAAATTACGTAAGTTACAAATGGCTGATGTTTGAAACTAGGCAAGTGCTCAACAATTCATGATTGCACTTTTTAGTACTGATTGAAAGATTTTGTAAAAATTCTTCAAATTCAAATACTACAGGTGTATGTTAAAGATCCATATAAAAATGCTAAAAATCATTTTTTTTAATCAAAGAACAATTAACTTACTGTAGTAATATTGATGGTAGGGAACATATTCTGGAACATAGTTGCCATCAGCTTCATATGCATGCCCTCTCCGGAGAATGAGTTGAGGACGATGAGTGGAGCACTCTGGAAGGCTCTCATCATCACATACTGCTTGCGGAGGGATGAGACCACATCACGGGCTAAACTGTACTGAAGAAACAGAAAAAATGTGTAAGTAGACATCTTTTTCCCGTCAGCAATTTGCAATGATAATAATGCAAAAACATATCATTGAATCTCACAATAGACTAAAATCTTATTTTCTTTCTTGTCTTGTGGGTTTCGTTCGAGTCGATTGACTGGATGAAATCTGGTGTCAGAGTTTTTAAACCACCTAAAAGCACAGGTAATGGGCCTCTGACATGGTTTGTATAACTATCACTATCAAAGACAGCGACCGGGACTGACTGCTAATCTATGGTAAATCTTAAGACTTTATGTAGCTTTAGAAACTTGAGATCTTCAGCTCTTACTTACAAGTAAGCAAAGTAATTGCAAAAGGGAAAAGCAAAGTTTGAAATAAAGAATAATTTTGTCCTGCAACCGCTATAAAATAGCAAACAGTACTAAATGATAAGTATAAGGACCCGCTATCCAGCAGAGCAGTTGCGTAGTATCGTTTTCTTAGCCTATCGCATTGAAAACGTTTTTTTTGTATACCATGAAAGAGGCTGGCATAGTCACCAGATGACTGAAGTCTTGTTAAAAAATTATAAGTCTGTTTCTTAGTTCCTACCAATGGTTTAGTGAGGACTTGAGACATTTTAAATATTATTTAGAAAGTAGTAGTGTGTAGTAAGTATGGAATATCTTCACAAAAGCAGAGCAATATTCCAATACTTACATTGTGCAATTTAAAAGTGAGTGTAGGACCTCTGGGCAGTCGAGCCAGTCTCATGTACGAACCAAGTTCAGTTTCAGTAAAGATCATCATGTGGGATACATGCAAGTAACCCGATATCGAAAGAAAATCTTTGATTGTGTTGTTTTTTCTTTCCTGAAATCATAAAATATGGTCAAATATAAGCATGGATATACACTAAGCAAAATTATAAGCTATCAAACATTAAGTTCAGAACGTTATTATGACTAAGTAGTGTAAAGTGAGAAACTCTAACCTTCAACTGTGATGCTGTGAAAGGTTCCATTATCTTCCTGAAATCCTTCGTCAAGTCCATCAGATCCTTGCTGCAGTGTCCGCGGTGGATCACGAAGGAGTGGGGAGCCTTTACAAGGTTCTCCGGCTCCAGGGTTTCCCTGGAAGCCTTGTTTTTCTTCACACATTTACCTTTGCGTCTTCCCATCGTTTTATTTTATTGAGTAAGCCGAGTTTTAGACCCACACGCCTCACATACACTACTAGAAACTATAAAAATTCAATTGTATTATACTCGTAAGCAGTAAATGGCAAATATCGTTACGTTACATTTCACAAATCAAAACAACAAGGAATCCTCACGTGAACTTGGTTTTGAGGTTATGTCTAACTTTTTAAAATACTTGTCAAAGTTTTTAGACTTGGAAAGGAAACTGGATTTTTTTGCCAATACAGTTAGGTTTAGTTAGGGAGGTAGGAAAAAAATAAATGAAATGATCGATCTGTATGCATTTTAGTATTAATTTTCTTTCTTTTACACATTCAAGGCCGCTTGCGCACTGCTCCAAGATATACGATTCGTATCCGAATCCAATGTGGATACCGTCATTAAAAAAAAATAGTTCTCCTTTACGGAGTTTTGCGCGGGAATCGTAACGAATCACACGTAGGACGAGTTTCTGGCTTTCTGATTTAGTTTTTTCGCGGCTATTATTGTGACAGTGTAGTGGGATTAGCATAATAATGTGCCGGTAGAGAAAGACAATGTGGTGAAAGTAAGAAATGAAGTACTGAAATCCTATATGGGTCGACTCGACACTCCTGCAATCCCGTAAATCATTAGAGGGCATTAGATGGCGGCCACTCGCAATCTACCTTCTTAGTACGGCCGTTAGCCGAAAAAGCTTGCACTCTCGCGTGATGGGATGAATGGGTCTCAGACTGGTTGTACACATCCTAAGATAACTGTTGAGATATGTTGCCCTGGTGGGTACACTCTATGGGTCTGCAGGCAGGGTCGGTTAGGTTACAATAGGAGCAATGAGGAGGAAAACTGCCTTTTTTCTCCGCTAGGTGTCGCATGGGCGACTGTACCTTGAGAACTGTCAAATTGTACCAACTTTTGTAAACAAATTGAATATTTTTAGAATATTATCAGTAAATGCCACAATGCAGTGCATTTAATTGCACAAATAGGGGAATTCATTTGTTTTCCAAAGATTACAAATAAAGAAAACAGTGAGAGACAGTGGGAAAAAAAATTACGTATTAAAAACTTCAATGCAAGTGATGCAAGTTGAATGTGTTCAGCGCATTACAAAGAAAGTGATTATATTGAAAAAAATATCGTTTATGTTAAAAAAACTGATAAAATCGCAATAAACATGTGACATTGACACGAAATAAGGTACAGTCGCCCAGAGCGCCATCTGTATTTAGCTTTTAGTTTGGCTCCTCATTACAGTATCTTAATGATATAGGAGTGGTGCTCGAACAAAGTTTGGAGCACACCCTGGTCAGATTCACATCGTGGTGAAAAAAATCCAAAATGGCGGAAAACAAGATGGCCGCCATACAAAATAAAAAGTCAGATATCTCCTAAACGATGAGAGATAGATGGAGAGTGTTCGAATAAATGTTATAGGCAATGATAGTGGGTAACTTTCGGTGATCACGAAAATCCAAAGATGGCGGATCCAAAATGGCGCCTGATAAAAAAAATGCTCCGATCAGGCTGCAATTTGGTTGCTGAGAGGTTATTGAAGTACTTATTCGATATTTATAGTTCGTTTTTCAAATCCACCGTTTTCCAAGATGGCTGCCATACAAGGGTTTTTTGTATCAAGAACTTTGATCATGTCTGGAAACAGTTGCTCGTAGTGGGAGTGAATAGTACTATTCTGTATTTGAATGTGTTGTTTTTATTATTTCTGTGGTCCTCTCTCCCAATACGAGGAACTGTTTACGCGCCAGAATCGATTAAAGTTTCTTTAAATACAACGGTTTTTTGTATGGGGAACTTTGATCAGCTCTGGCGCAAGAATGTTTGCTCGTAAGGGGCTAAAATCGTAAAATAAGTAAAAGCTCTACAAGCCAAAAAAATTGTAGTATCTACCTGCCTACTCCTACATAATATTCCCGCACCAGAGCTGATCAAAGTTCCCCATACAAAAAACCGTTGTATTTAAAGAAACTTTAATCGATTCTGGCGCGTAAACAGTTCCTCGTAGGGGGGGGCGAGGACCACAGAAATAATAATACAACACATTCAAATACAGAATCGTACTATTCACTCCCACTACGAGCAACTGTTTCCACGCCAGTTCTGATCAAAGTTCTTGATACAAAAAACCCTTGTATGGCAGCCATCTTGGAAAACGGTGGATTTGAAAAACGAACTATAAATATCAAATAAGTACTTCAATAACCTCTCAGCAACCAAATTGCAGCCTGATCGGAGCATTTTTTTTATCAGGCGCCATTTTGGATCCGCCATCTTGGATTTTCGTGATCACCGAAAGTTACCCACTATCATTGCCTATAACATTTATTCGAACACTCTCCATCTATCTCTCATCGTTTAGGAGATATCTGACTTTTTATTTTGTATGGCGGCCATCTTGTTTTCCGCCATTTTGGATTTTTTTCACCACGATGTGAATCTGACCAGGGTGTGCTCCAAACTTTGTTCGAGCACCACTCCTATATCATTAAGATACTGTAATTGCTCCTATTGTAACCTAACCGACCCTGCCTGCAGACCCATAGAGTGTACCCACCAGGGCAACATATCTCAAAAGTTATCTTAGGATGTGTACAACTAGTCTGAGACCAATTCAACCCATCACGCGAAAGTGCAAGCTTTGTCCTGATTTTGATCCTTAACAGCCGTACTATCTAGGTTCTAGGTTAGGTTGGGGTTTTGCGCGGGGAGCATGAAAATCTGACGGCCGTACTAAGAAGGTAGATTGCGAGTGGCCGCCATCTAATGCCCTCTAATGATTTACGGATTGCAGGAGTGTCGAGTCGACCCATATAGGATTTCAGTACTTCATTTCTTACTTTCACCACATTGTCTTTCTCTACCGGCACATTATTATGCTAATCCCACTACACTGTCACAATAATAGCCGCGAAAAACTAAATCAGAAAGCCAGAAACTCGTCCTACGTGTGATTCGTTACGATTCCCGCGCAAAACTCCGTAAAGGAGAACTATTTTTTTTTAATGACGGTATCCACATTGGATTCGGATACGAATCGTATATCTTGGAGCAGTGCGCAAGCGGCCTTGAATGTGTAAAAGAAAGAAAATTAATACTAAAATGCATACAGATCGATCATTTCATTTATTTTTTTCCTACCTCCCTAACTAAACCTAACTGTATTGGCAAAAAAATCCAGTTTCCTTTCCAAGTCTAAAAACTTTGACAAGTATTTTAAAAAGTTAGACATAACCTCAAAACCAAGTTCACGTGAGGATTCCTTGTTGTTTTGATTTGTGAAATGTAACGTAACGATATTTGCCATTTACTGCTTACGAGTATAATACAATTGAATTTTTATAGTTTCTAGTAGTGTATGTGAGGCGTGTGGGTCTAAAACTCGGCTTACTCAATAAAATAAAACGATGGGAAGACGCAAAGGTAAATGTGTGAAGAAAAACAAGGCTTCCAGGGAAACCCTGGAGCCGGAGAACCTTGTAAAGGCTCCCCACTCCTTCGTGATCCACCGCGGACACTGCAGCAAGGATCTGATGGACTTGACGAAGGATTTCAGGAAGATAATGGAACCTTTCACAGCATCACAGTTGAAGGTTAGAGTTTCTCACTTTACACTACTTAGTCATAATAGAAACTTACGTACAGTGGGCAGCAGGTCCAGTTATCCATTTCACGGACCAATATAAACTGGTTATAACTACCTGGTTATACTGTATAGCCAGTATAAATTGGACCGCCAAATTGGTAACTCGACCTGCTGCCCACTGTACATAGAGTCACGCCTGTATCCCTTAAGGAGTACGTAGAGCATCAACGACCTCATAAAAGGCTTTTTCACGTTTTGAGGGTCATTTCAAAGAGTATGAACTGTATGTGACACATTTCAGAAATTTTAGTAGGTATTCTACCTTGATGAGTTGCATAGTGATCCTAGGTCCGAGTTCGTACAGTCTGATGGCGGATTTAGTCTCAGCCGCGGCGCCGCGAGTCGCGAGGCTCTGTGGCAGCACTAGTTGGGCATTCTCGTCATCCTCGAACTCACTCTCTGACAGTAGACCTGCCCTGGTAAATGATAACCAGGACTTGGATAATCAGGTGCAAAAAAAAAAACAATAGTGTTGGAGCTAATGAAAGTTGCCACAACCACCTTTTTCAAAAATTTCAGGGCCCCAGTTTATTTTTCTTTATACAATTGTTTTAGTAATGCTAATGTGTTCTTTGCATCAATATAAGCTGTTTGCAGCATATTTTTTTGATATTTGTTTTACTTTGAAAGATGCAAGTATCTAGAAATATGTTTTTAATGTACTGGATACTATTAAAAATATTTAAATATCGTTTGATTGTTAGATATTTTTATTGAATACCATTTAGATTTTATAAAGAAAAATAAACTAGGGCCCTGAAAATTTTGAAAAAGGTGGTTGTAACTAATAAAAAGATGGTTGTAGCAACTCTCAATAGCTCCCACAGTGACTTAATTTTTTATGCACCCGATTATCCGAGCCCTCATGATAACAGATAGTATTTGTTAAACTCGGATAAAAATTCAGAATGAGGTCGATACGTAGGTATAGTATTTTCATCTCACGATTGGCGCTCGGCCATACTTGTGGTTACTACAGGCGAACTCACGCATACTAAGGCAATGTGTGTGTAGGTACATTTACGCACACAAATATGGCAAAGTGGCAGTCGAAAGATAAAAATACTATACTAGGTAAGTTTCTACGTGCCGCTATTTGATCAGCTGAAATCTTCATATGATTGTTATGATGAGCAAAAGGCTCATCGCGGTTCGACTCTGTCACGGTTATCGCTGACCTATGTGTCTAGAGTCAAGAGCTAGCTAGCTCCAAGTAAAAAAAAGGCACAGTCCTACCACATTTTTTCTGATTCAGCAATGTGCTAAATGTGCTTTTATACAAGGTAGTGTAGTTTTGTTATAATTATATTATAACTTACTTGTCAAAGAATTCCGACATGTCTTTACAACGATTCAGATTCGGTATTTTGCCCTGTACCATCTGAAAAACCAGACAAAAGGTTCAATTCTGGAAGCAGCCAACTGAGATTATATTTGTCCTGAAAAATTATGAAATTCGATTTACCTTTTTGGTACCTTTGTTGAGTCCGACGGGTGTGGCTCTGATCACGTAGTGTCTCATATCGATCAGCTTTGTGGCCGGATTGTAGTTCATGAGCACACAGCGACGGATGTTTTTTAGTTTTACCTGGTGAATTAATTATAAAAAAAATTACGTAAGTTACAAATGGCTGATGTTTGAAACTAGGCAAGTGCTCAACAATTCATGATTGCACTTTTTAGTACTGATTGAAAGATTTTGTAAAAATTCTTCAAATTCAAATACTACAGGTGTATGTTAAAGATCCATATAAAAATGCTAAAAATCATTTTTTTTAATCAAAGAACAATTAACTTACTGTAGTAATATTGATGGTAGGGAACATATTCTGGAACATAGTTGCCATCAGCTTCATATGCATGCCCTCTCCGGAGAATGAGTTGAGGACGATGAGTGGAGCACTCTGGAAGGCTCTCATCATCACATACTGCTTGCGGAGGGATGAGACCACATCACGGGCTAAACTGTACTGAAGAAACAGAAAAAATGTGTAAGTAGACATCTTTTTCCCGTCAGCAATTTGCAATGATAATAATGCAAAAACATATCATTGAATCTCACAATAGACTAAAATCTTATTTTCTTTCTTGTCTTGTGGGTTTCGTTCGAGTCGATTGACTGGATGAAATCTGGTGTCAGAGTTTTTAAACCACCTAAAAGCACAGGTAATGGGCCTCTGACATGGTTTGTATAACTATCACTATCAAAGACAGCGACCGGGACTGACTGCTAATCTATGGTAAATCTTAAGACTTTATGTAGCTTTAGAAACTTGAGATCTTCAGCTCTTACTTACAAGTAAGCAAAGTAATTGCAAAAGGGAAAAGCAAAGTTTGAAATAAAGAATAATTTTGTCCTGCAACCGCTATAAAATAGCAAACAGTACTAAATGATAAGTATAAGGACCCGCTATCCAGCAGAGCAGTTGCGTAGTATCGTTTTCTTAGCCTATCGCATTGAAAACGTTTTTTTTGTATACCATGAAAGAGGCTGGCATAGTCACCAGATGACTGAAGTCTTGTTAAAAAATTATAAGTCTGTTTCTTAGTTCCTACCAATGGTTTAGTGAGGACTTGAGACATTTTAAATATTATTTAGAAAGTAGTAGTGTGTAGTAAGTATGGAATATCTTCACAAAAGCAGAGCAATATTCCAATACTTACATTGTGCAATTTAAAAGTGAGTGTAGGACCTCTGGGCAGTCGAGCCAGTCTCATGTACGAACCAAGTTCAGTTTCAGTAAAGATCATCATGTGGGATACATGCAAGTAACCCGATATCGAAAGAAAATCTTTGATTGTGTTGTTTTTTCTTTCCTGAAATCATAAAATATGGTCAAATATAAGCATGGATATACACTAAGCAAAATTATAAGCTATCAAACATTAAGTTCAGAACGTTATTATGACTAAGTAGTGTAAAGTGAGAAACTCTAACCTTCAACTGTGATGCTGTGAAAGGTTCCATTATCTTCCTGAAATCCTTCGTCAAGTCCATCAGATCCTTGCTGCAGTGTCCGCGGTGGATCACGAAGGAGTGGGGAGCCTTTACAAGGTTCTCCGGCTCCAGGGTTTCCCTGGAAGCCTTGTTTTTCTTCACACATTTACCTTTGCGTCTTCCCATCGTTTTATTTTATTGAGTAAGCCGAGTTTTAGACCCACACGCCTCACATACACTACTAGAAACTATAAAAATTCAATTGTATTATACTCGTAAGCAGTAAATGGCAAATATCGTTACGTTACATTTCACAAATCAAAACAACAAGGAATCCTCACGTGAACTTGGTTTTGAGGTTATGTCTAACTTTTTAAAATACTTGTCAAAGTTTTTAGACTTGGAAAGGAAACTGGATTTTTTTGCCAATACAGTTAGGTTTAGTTAGGGAGGTAGGAAAAAAATAAATGAAATGATCGATCTGTATGCATTTTAGTATTAATTTTCTTTCTTTTACACATTCAAGGCCGCTTGCGCACTGCTCCAAGATATACGATTCGTATCCGAATCCAATGTGGATACCGTCATTAAAAAAAAATAGTTCTCCTTTACGGAGTTTTGCGCGGGAATCGTAACGAATCACACGTAGGACGAGTTTCTGGCTTTCTGATTTAGTTTTTCGCGGCTATTATTGTGACAGTGTAGTGGGATTAGCATAATAATGTGCCGGTAGAGAAAGACAATGTGGTGAAAGTAAGAAATGAAGTACTGAAATCCTATATGGGTCGACTCGACACTCCTGCAATCCCGTAAATCATTAGAGGGCATTAGATGGCGGCCACTCGCAATCTACCTTCTTAGTACGGCCGTCAGATTTTTCATGCTCCCCGCGCAAAACCCCAACCTAACCTAGAACCTAGATAGTACGGCTGTTAAGGATCAAAATCAGGACAAAGCTTGCACTTTC
Source organism: Scrobipalpa atriplicella (assembly GCA_029255725.1). NCBI lineage: Eukaryota > Metazoa > Arthropoda > Insecta > Lepidoptera > Gelechiidae > Scrobipalpa > Scrobipalpa atriplicella. Next base: position 32 of record JARACY010001768.1, on the reverse strand, counting down.
GCGTGATGGGTTGAATTGGTCTCAGACTAGTT
>JARACY010001767.1:0-52244 GCA_029255725.1 Scrobipalpa atriplicella | reverse complement strand
AATCAAATCAACCAGCTTTTTAGGGGTGGTGGCCTATTCAGATAAGGGTGCACAACACATGCAACACATGCTCCAACTGCAGAGTTGTGTAGGACTGCTTGCAAGGTAATGAAAGACATGATTACAAAATAGGTTATTTTTAAGTTTAGCACATTGTAATGATATGATGAACATAATTTTGTAAGGTTACAATAATATGCAAACACATTTGTAAGGTGTAATTCATGATGAGTAAATGTTGAAAAATGAAACCTAGGTTTTTATTTTTATAAAATAAAGCAAATTAAATACTAAACTTATTTAAACAGTACAGTAAAACAACTATGAAGAATAATTCAACTCCTTGATTAATTGCTTAAGTGTAGAGAACAAATTTCATTTAACACATTAAAAACACAGTTAACAATTTCAGCAGTCTTCATTTTAACAATACCACCGGCTTTAACCTCTCCTTTGGGCAACACTATCTCAGTGAGGTCAAATGCTGATACATCCAGCGTGACCATGTGTAGTATTTGATTTTGGAAAATCTGGTATGCAAGATTCACCATATCTGATGGTTTATCTGCCTCCTCTTTAGCCCTGGAAGAGATCAGAACATTTTAATCAGATAACATTGGAGTAATGTAATCCTATTTAATTATTTATAATGTATCTGAATAAAGGCTAATACATTACAAAAAAAAGAACACATTAGAGATTCAGAGACGCATCTTCTCATGGGCAGGTTGAAAGAATGAATAAACCATAATGAAAACTGGAATAGTCCCTACCAAATAGTATAAATGCGAAAGTAACTATATAAGACATGTCTGTCTGTTTCTCTTTCACACCTAAATGGCTGCACTGATTATGATAAAATTTGGGACGATAGATGGTAATCCACTATTCCCACAAAAAACGTCATTTAACCAGGTGGCGAAAAATAAGTAATGTTCTAAAACTTAAAGACAAATCTAAAATTTAACAAACAACTCACCCGTCCCATATAATCCGTACATCTCCAATATCAAAGGAGAATGTTAATTTATCCTTGACATCCACTTGTGGGGTTTTGTACACAAGAACAAATTGTTCAATCTCTCGTGATGTGTCGTACTCAAGGAAATTGAAGCCAAACTGCAGCAGCTGATACTGTAAATGATAAAACATACTTTATTACTTCCTGTATAGTGCATCTACAGTGAAGAGAATAAAACAAATCCAAAAATATTTCAGCCTATGTTCTCTTCAGAGAAAATTATTCAGTTTCATAAGTAAATTACTCCTCTTCCAGTTTTAAACAAATACTGGCAGCAATTCGTAGTTGCAAAATCATGACTTAACTAATATAAGTCTATACCTGTCATTTTCTGTCATGAGAAAACAGAAACGGACTGCATTAATTTTAGTCAAGATTTAGTACCACTGTGTACATGCTGATTCAATTTACTAGGATTTAAAATTTATAAAAGCATAACAATATGGCTGTTGATACTGATACACTAAATAGGGAATTACATTACACAGGTAGTATTTTGCAAATAGAACAGATATATGATAAATAAAGTAATTAAGATTTTATACCTGACTAAAGGAAAATTGCATTATGTTACAGTCAAAAACAGTCTGTAAAGTGTTTTTCACAGCAGCGCCAACTCTTTGTTCTCCTCTTTCCAGCATGTATGGCAAATGAGTGGCATTGCTTAGTTGAGCATTTACTCCCCATGATAAAAGGAGGACTGTGTATGCTAGTTTACTCTTGCCGACTGCTTCTTGACTTGAACATGTTACTGAAATCTGTAAAAATAGAATATTGACTTCATATAAGCAAGCTATTCTATTACGAAGGATTGTTTCTGTAAATACCTACCGTTAGTCCAGGTGGGTCATCTTCAGAGTACTTTAGATGGGGTTCCTGATCTACAGCTACATTGTATTTTAACGATGAGTTTGCTGCTACTGTACTGACGATAGCTTGACGTATTTTTGAGGCATACTGTTTCAATTTCACTGCATCAGTTTGTAGGTTGTATAGTGGTGAAACTTTGTACAATTTCCATTGACCTTCGTTGTAGATTACTGCCAAAGAAGCACAAGATTAATATAATACCTAGAGCAATGTAAAGTATTAGCCAAGTATGTTATTTTACAAAAAGCTTACTCGACAGAGGATCGATGAGCACAACATTATTTTTCGTCCCATTATCTCGTTGCCAGGAAGGTTCTGACTGAAAGTGAGTCATTGTAGTAGTGCGTGTTGCTTTGCTTCAAACAACACGCACTCAGTAACACACGAAATTATCACGAAAAGGACTTTCTCTTGGTTATTTTCTTTCGTTTCGTAAACAACTACGAAATCAAAACTTCGATGACGGTTACAAAATACGTGTTACCATTTTAAAAAACGAACTGTCATGTCTGTCATGAAAAATTCCGTGAAAAATTGTGTTTTGCGCGGGAATCGTAACGAATCACACGTAGGACGAATTTCTGGCTTTCTTATTTAGTTTTTCGCGGCTATTATTGTGATAGTGTAGTGGAATTAGCATAATAATGTGCCAGTAGTGAAAGACAATGTGGTGAAAGTGAGAAAATGAAGTACAGAAATCCTATATGGTTCGACTCGACACTCCCGCGTAAATCATCATAATATCATCAACCATCGGAATGTGAGCAACCATCGGAATGTGAGCTCCGCACTCGCATTCCAATGAGTTCTAGATTAAGTTAGGTTAGGTTGGGGTTTTGCGCGGGGAACATGAAAAATCTGACGGACTTTGTTCCTCGCTCCTAAAAATTAATCCTTGCAGAGTTTGTTGTATTAATGTGGTGGATTTAACATAATGATCTGCTAAAGAAAAACAATAATGGCGGGAGTGAGAAGCAAAGGAAGGCGCTACCGTACGATTCAGATTGTTATCTCCGCGCAAAAGTCTGTTGAGCATTGGAATGTGAATCACCGGCACATTCTAATGACTTTTAGGTTAGTTTAGTGTAGGTTAGATTAGGTTAAGAAGACTGAAGACAAAATAATACTTTGAAGACTAGGCTGCAAGGGCTCAAGCTCTTTGCCTTCCTTTACATGGGAGAATAAAAAAAAAAACACATCGTTTCTGACGATATTTTTGAAGCGAACAACGGAAGAACAAATACTGAAGACTAGGCTGCATGGGCTCAGCTCTTCGCCTTCCCTTATATATAATATGGGAAAAGGTTAAAAAAAAAACACGTTTCTGTCAGTTTCTGTTTATTTTGTGAACTATAATAATTTATTTACTTGCAAATATCTTGCATTATTTTAAGTAAAATCACATTACATATCTTATATCTTACCTATAAACCGATAACGGTCTTACGTAAGTACATTATTTTATAATATTTACCAAATTATCAGGCCTGTTAACTTTTAACACAAAACTTGTTATTGAAAGTGGTATCGGACTTTGAGCCTTTGATTACTAGTCTTTTTAGCTGTGCGGTGTTTTGAGCTCACTTCGTAGTGATTATATCCTCATTGCTCACTTCGGTGTCGCCTCTCGGACAGGATGGATCAGCTTCGTTTCGACAATCGCGTGGCAGTGGTGACTGGTGCCGGCGGCGGCCTGGGCAAGGAATACGCCCTGCTGCTGGCCTCCAGGGGCGCTAAAGTGGTCGTCAACGACCTGGGAGGTGGTCGCGACGGTTCCGGCAAGTCGCCCGCCGCCGACGCTGTCGTCAAGCAGATTAAAGACAATGGCAAGTTAAATTTAATCACTATTCATTGTTTGGAAGGGTGAATTTACTTAAAGAATTGTAGGTGTATTTTATTGTAACTTTGAACTCAGACTAAAATTCCAATTTTTACTCAAGTCAAGATTAAAGTTGGACTTAATTACCATAAATAAATATTTATCAGTATGAAGTAGGCATTTTTTGTATAGGCAATTAGACAGTCACTAAAATGTTTTCCATATTAAACAACAAAAGAATATAAAGAATATGTAATATGTCCTAGTGATTTTATATTCCTCAGATTTAAAATATAATGCATTCAGATAAGAAGTTCAACTATGAACAACAACTATTGTAATGTAAAGAATGAATCTGTTTAAAGATACTAATAAATAGCAGTTGGTTTTAAAGTAGTAGGTTTAGTTTAAAAGTAGCTACCAACTATGTGTTTAATAGATTTTTTGATTTTCCTTATACTTTTTCATTACTGGTTATTATAAAAACTTATCATACCAGTTTTGATTATGAAGTTGTAGGTAAGTACTTTTTAAATATTTTATAAAATAGCAAACTAGAATAATTAATACAATAAAAAATATTATCATTCTTAGGTGGAATTGCCGTAGCTGACTACAACTCAGTAGTGGAGGGTGAAAAGATCATCAAGACCGCTCTGGACAACTTCGGCCGTGTCGACATCCTCATCAACAATGCTGGCATCCTGCGTGACAAGAGTTTTGCTAAGATGTCGGACCAGGTAAAAAAATATTGATAAGTTCTTGAAGTTACATGATGAATGATATGTATGGATGACTTGATCAGACATCCTAGTCTAGAAAATTCATCATTTTACTTGGTATGTGTTGATATGTTAGCAATTGAATTTTTCATTTGCCTTCAAATTGTAATCTTTTTCAAATTGTGTAATGAAAAAGTGGTATGATCTGAATGATTAGATAAATAATAATTTCCTTAGGGTTATTTACTATCACATTTTATCTGTTGTTATGTGAAAACATAATCTTGTTTCTGCTATCTTTTAAGAGTATTAATAACCAAGATTATCAGTATCAGTAAATACCTACACTAACTAAACACCAAATTAATTATGATTTTCTTGTCTTTTGAAATCCATACTAACAAACAGACAGGCAGACAGAGTTACTTTCGCATTTATAACATACTTACATACATACATAAAATCACGCCTTTATCCCTATTGGGGTAGGCAGAGCAAAAACGACCTAAATAAAGATAATTCCGCCACGTCTGACAAGTTTTGAGGGTTATTATACAGGTGATTATGTATATTGCTATAGTGGCAGGTTGTCAGCCCATCGCCTAAATTGCAATACACTGAAACCCTCGATTCCCTTAGCTGATTTTTACAGCATGCACGGGAGGAAATGCAGCTGGCACATTCTATGTTTTTCTATCACTCCCAGTCCAGCATGGAAGTAATATTAAGTATAAGCATTTATAAGCAAGTAGTATAAGCATTTATAATATTAAGTATATATAGTATATTATAGTATGGATTTATTACTTCAGTTGTGTAAATAGATTAATTTACCAATATTTTAAAGCAAAAAGAAATCATTTGATATTACTTCTTAAGATCCACCTAGTTAAATAGTTAGCTATCACCCTAACATGATTAAAAATGATTGCATAGAACAGGAATAGTGTTAACTCTTCATATAACATCAAAACAATGCAATGAAATTGTGATGTGCTTGCGAGATCCAACTACTAATTCTACAATAATTGGCAATAGGACTGGGATTTGATCCACGCCGTGCACCTGAAGGGCGCGTACAAGTGCACGCAGGCAGCATGGGAGTCCTTCCGCAAGCAGAAGTATGGCCGCGTCATCATGACCTCCTCCAATGCTGGGCTCTTTGGCAACTTCGGACAGGCCAACTACAGGTAATTTATTAGTTCTATTTTAGGGTAAAGTAAAATGTCCTATTTCTAGCCACCCCCCATTGTTGCCCACTTCCTGTAACTGGTTTATTTTCTTCAATAGTTTCAAAAGGCCTGGAAGTGGCCATTAACTGGCCGTCCTGGGCCTAAAAACCTGAGACAAAATGCTGAGTGGCAACCATTTTAGTATTTTGTAGTTATTCATATTAGTTATAAGTACAACATTGTAATACCTACTTAATACCAAATAAATTTATTTCTATTCTATTCTATATATTTTTAAAGCAACACACGAAAGTTGGTATGTACATATTTTATTACTATACAAGTCTCATTCACTCGTGAAATCGTAAATTATAAATTAAATCATGACGTTCTTTGTTTGTCTGTACTAACACTCATAAAATTGTGAATGAAAATAAATGAAATAATTTCCTTCTTAAAATATGCAAGAATTCTAGTTGGTATACTTATCCAGTTGGAAATAAATGAAATAATTTCCTTCCTTGCTCTAGCACTTAAAATATGCAAGATTACATTTTCTGATTGGGCAAGAGTACTACCTATTTTTCTAGAATGTCCTAGTGTCCTCATGTAACAGCAAGTAAACATTAAAAAAAAACAAATATTATAATCAATCTTTTGCTTCAAACAAGACGTAATATTTTTGTTTTTTTTAATGTTTTACTTGCTGTTACATTAGGACACTAGGACATTCTAGAAAAATAGGTAGGTACTCTTGCCCAATCAGGAAAATGTAATCTTGCTGGCGCAGGATGTTGATAGATATCATTGAATTCAAACACAAAAAGTCGATAGTTAAAGCAACTTTTCTATAAGGTACAGCAGGGCAACTTCGACGTGCGGGTAACTTCAACTAATCGAAATAAACTTCCGTATTTTATTCAATTGATTAAAGTGTCATCTATGTCCGGGAAGCCCAAGACCAAGCCTTTCGCTAGTTTTACTATGCCTTTATACCATAGTTTACCATATAATTTCCTCCCCAGCGCCGCCAAGCTGGGCCTGGTCGGTCTGGCCAACACGCTCGCCATCGAGGGCGCTAAGTACAACATCAAAGTGAACACCATCGTGCCGACCGCCGCCTCCCGTCTTACGGAGGACATCCTGCCCCCGGATCTATTCAAGGCCATGCATCCGTCTCTCATCGCGCCTGTTGTTGTAAATATCATGTTCTTAGATTTTTTGTACTCACGGTGCTATTTTATATCATTATATGAAAAGAAAGATATTATAAATTCGCCAGGAAGGACTTGAACCTGCTACCTTCGGAATGCCGTTCTATCGCTCTGCCAAGTGAGCTACCGAGGCGGTATCCGATTTGGCGTAGTTCATTTGGCAAATCGGTCTATCGAGAGATTCGGTCGTTCACATGACTTTATAGTAAATAAGCTGATTAACGTTTATAATATATGTGTGATATTAGTTCTATTTCATGTAGTGTTTGCTATCTTTAAGGTTGATCAATACGCTAAGTGTTTAAAAGAAAAAAAAACTAAGCAAATCATCAAGATGATTGATGGTCTGAGTTGAGAGAAAATAATTATCACAACTATTAATTAATTGTCACTACATATCGCATGTTTGGAGTCATTCATATAATAATGCTATTGTTTACAAGTCTCACGATCTATTGAAAAAGAACAATGTTATTTATAATCTAGTTACCGCATTTATACATTCCTTTTCCTATAGTCATTTATTTTTGAACAATTTTTTATTTTGGTTAGTAACTCCTATAACAAATACTTACTCACCAAAATTATGGACTTTCGCAAAATAACGTTGATTTCTGTCCCGTTTCCTAGCCCAATATTGAATGTCTCGCAAGGGGCAGGCTTAGTCCCGCTTCTGGGGATTACTCGACAGCGAGGCCAAGCGCGGAGGAGGCCTACTGGTTACTGGCTAAAGCGCAAGGATAGGGCACGATTAAACATCAAACTTGATTCACTGTCACTCTTTCGCAAGTTATATCAATCATTTATTTGTAGTCATCATTTTCTATGGCTATCTATCATCAACATCATTGTAACCTTAGTTTCAACCTCAGATATAAGCATAAGTAGTAAAAACTGCTGATTATTCGCCTACGAATAAGGAATTTATTCGCATTTATTGCAGTCCCGATTTCCATGAAGAATCCCGCTATTTTAATCAAAATGTTTTTGAATCCCGCTTTGTTGGAAATCGGACAACACTGGAGTACGTTCAGTCGACCCAGTTCGATATTTATACCGATCGAATCTTATACTAGTGGGACGCACAGGGGTACGTTCAGAGCCGCTCGATCGATCGAAATTTAACCTGGTTAAAAATTATACTGCCCGTTCAGAGGCGCCTGTCAGATGAAATTTCGACCAGGTTAATTTTTATCCTGCCCGTTCAGAGACGCACCGGAAGTGAAATTTTATCTGACAGCGGCTAAAGTGCACGTTCAGTGCGTCCCGGAAGTATGAAACTCGTACGGTATAACATTTATACTGGGTCGTCTGAACGCACTCCTGAACGTGCACCTTAGCCGCTGTCAGATAAAACTTCACTTCCGGTGCGCCTCTGAACGGGCCGGATAAAAATTAACCTAGTCGAAATTTCGTCTGACAGGTGTCTCTGAACGGGCAGTATAATTTTTAGCCAGGTTAAATTTCGATCGATCGAGCGGCTCTGAACGTACCCCTGGAGTGCGTTCAGACGACCCAGTATAAATGTTATACCGTACGAGTTTCATACTTCCGGGACGCACTGAACGTGCACTTTAGCCGCTGTCAGATAAAATTTCACTTTCGGTGCGTCTCTGAACGGGCAGGTTAAAAATTAACCTGGTCGAAATTTCATCTGACAGGCGCCTCTGAACGGGCAGTATAAATTTTAACCAGGTTAAATTTCGATCGATCGAGCGGCTCTGAACGTACCCCTGGATACGACTGTCGTCTGTCCTTATGCTAGCACTTCACGCTCGCCGAGTGCAGGCGAGTGGTGGCGAGCGCGAGCGTGAAGAGGGCGCACTCGGGTCGACTCGTGCGCTCTCGCCTCGCCTCGTCACCGCTCGCTCTTTTGTCGGTTTTTGGAAAAGATCAAAGGGACGAGTGGCGATGGTTCGGCAACAACTGAGTTACCCGAGCGTGTGGAGAGGTAGCTCTCGCCTCGGCAATACTCGCCGAGAGCCTCGCGCGAGTGCCTCGTCCGAGCGTGAAGTGCCACCATTACATTCTTCCTTACTAATTTTTCCTATTCCCTCCAGGCGTACATGTGCCACGAGAGTTTCCCCGAGACCGGCAACATCATCGACTCCACGCTCGGATACGCGCTCAAGACACATCTCGTCAGGAATGAAGGCGCCCCACTCAGGTATGTTTATCAGAATGTTTGTTTATATTTTTATATGTGTTTTTTGCACTATCAGTGTTATTTAATTTCTAAAATATGAAAGACAACAAATAAAAAAAAACAACCGTGGTTAGGATTTGAACCTGCGTCTTTGGAATACCGTCCCAATGCCTATTAGGCTACCACGGCTCTTAGCCTATCTGCGGTTAAAATTATTCATTTGTTGTTTCTCATATTTTAGAAAATATGTTTATAGTTATCATCTGCTGTCAAACAAGTTTTAAAGTCGACGAGCGCCCCGATGAGCCTTGGTGTCAGAGTCTTTAAACCACTTTTGGCCTCTGACATGGTTTGTGTGACGATCACTATCAAAGACAGCGACGGAACTGATTGTTTCATCATCTCCCTAGCCTTTTTCCCGTATTTCACGGAGTCAGCTACCTAATCTAATGGACTGACTATCTTCTTACAATCTGGCTAAAAAGCCTGGGCCTTCTGTGAGGATGATTTATAGCTATGTATATTTGCTTGTGTGATTATTAAGACAGAATGATAAGAACTTCGCAATGTGTTTTATCAGTGTAAGGTCGGTCACCCTACGCTTTGTTATGTATAGTGATTTATAAATAAGTCTAGAGAATGTTTCAATGCTATAGTTGAACTTATTGTACCAAGTATTTTTTTACATACGACATAATTTCTTGTTTCTAATGCTACAATGGTAGTACATGTTATTATCTCATCAACAAGTCTAAGGAAAAACTTATTCAACTTGTATCTGATAATGATATCTAATAGTTTTCCCGTGGGAATAAGGTGGTAAAAGTTGCCTATATCCATATCCAGGTTAACATCTATCGTTCTGCCAAATTTCATTAAAATCGGGTCAGCCGTTTATTTATTTACTAAAATAGGTACACCAAGACATGATAGAGTAACAAACAAACAAACAAACAAATTTACTTTTCAATTGTCAAATCTATGTAATGCATCAGTAATGGCTAGGCTAGTACATGATTGGGGACCAGTGGTTCTACAATAGATCAAGTTGGGCTACTTTAAAGAAGTCCACGATCTCTTTCGATAAAAACCCCAGCCTCTATAAAACCTCTAACAAAACACCATTTGTTGAACAGGAAACTCCCCACGGACCCTGTTACCCTAGAATCCGTGAAGGAGAACTGGTCCCAGGCCGTAGACATGAAGAAGACCAAGCACGTGGAGAAGATCGCTGACGTCACCATCGAGCTGGTGGAGAAGCTGCAGGACTTCGAGGAACGCACGAAATTGGACGGTGGCAAGAACTCATACTGGTCCACGTACAACTACAACGCTAAGGACCTCACACTATACGCGCTTGGAGGTAAGACTTGTATTATATTTTCCCCTTTTTAGATTTTAGTAGTATTTTCACAAAATGTCGATAACGCTGTTGGTTTTCCTGTGTTTTGTTCCCCATGTGATGTCAATATCTATAAATCACCTATACCTAACTACGGATACCTAACCTATATGTCTTTCAACAGATGTTAAATAATTTACGATTGCCCGCAGCTTTGTTCGACATTGTTGTTATTTCAGAAAATAAATACCCATCTTTATTGATTTTAAAGCTAAATAATTTAATTTTCGAAAAATATTTTAATTTTTAAGTAGGTCACTGAACCTGCAACGATCTCAACTCAATATTTTTTTATAGATGAATGAGACAAAACACGAAATGTATTATTCAATTGATTTTCAAATCCATAAAAAATTAAATTTATGATGTAGGTTAGTAAAACTCACTAATCTTTCGTGTACTTTGTACTTTATATTGTACTTTGCACACGAATTACTGACCTACAAATGTAATCTCTTTATCTGACAATCAGGTGATCATTCCTACGATCAACCTGACTTATATTAATTAAATACTAAACGCAAGCTGCTTATGAAGAGTTATGTTTGTATGAAGATAATACAAAGGCATGATAACCTTTGCACTTGATGCGTGCGATTGTGTTCAGAAAGCATTATATTACTTAAGTAAATAAATACGAGTGCATTTCAAAATACTTGCAGAACTAAATGAATCTAAGTATTTGTTATAAAAACACCAACGAATTGGTATGTTGGACTTATCTTTTGTTTTTGTAGTTTATTATTTGATAAGATATGATACGACAGCTTAATATTTACGATACCATGTATTATTATTATTGTTACATAACGTACTGGGAAATAATAGTCAGAAAATAAAAAATAGAATGTATTTCGTAAATGTATTACATCACTGGTTTTTTGTATTGTAAATGGCATGAGTACATAACATAGAGATTCTTCCTGCCTGTATGAATAACATATTGTTGTTCTGCATGAAATGATACACAATAGAAGTGGCATGATTTTTAACGAACTGAAAATAAAAATAATGAGCATGTTTACATAATCGGACAACAATTACATATTATATTTTTATTAAAGATATTAAAGACATATTTAAATTAAAGAAACGGTTTACGTTTTGATAATATTGCCAAGATCTGTACAGCTGAAAAGCCAACAAGAGAAAATTACTTGCGGTTGCAGCAAATATTATAATTAGAATGTAATGAATGTGATACATTCATTACATTCTAATTAGACTTCCTAATTCATAATTGAATTTATTCGTCGTAAATATAACTTACATGAAAACCCAATGCGTTACATTTAGGAATAGTCTTCACAATCTTCACATATTTATTTGCATTGTTTATTGTCACCAGTTGGCGCCACCACTACCACGGAATCCGACCTGAAATTCTTGTACGAGAGCCATGAGAACTTCACCGCTCTGCCATCGTACTTCATCCTCCCGGGGATGGCCATGGAGTCGCCGCTGGTCTCTCAAGCCATGCCGCCCGGCAAACACGCCGACTTCACCAACGTGAGTAAAAAAGATGCTCCACGGTCACTAATGTACCCATATTCAACGGATTCTGCCTGCGCTTTCTAGCGGTCTTGGGCTCTTAATCTGGAAGTCCCAGGTTCGATTCCCAGCAGGGCTTTATGTTATTGTTTCTAGTTTAGTCAGGACATAGCTGTGCTGTTGCCCTGCTGTCGGATTGGCATGTAAAAAGTTGGCTCTGCGCCTGATTTGATTTCTCTCTGGTCGTGTCAGTCAGTCTGTCTCATCAGTATAAGAGATTGAAGGAATAGAGTGCACGTGTGTGCTGCACAAACACTAAAGTACTGAAAACTAAGTCCCGCGGAGATGGCCAATCTCGAGATTGGCCGCCGTCACCAAAATTCGTTTGGGAGGTCTTCTATGGAAGCGTGCATCACCAGACGCGTCACAGACACGTTGCTCACTTTGCAGTAAGTTTCACGCTCTTGAAGGCCTTGTAGTTCTCGGGGAAAACCTTGGGTCTTCATTCAGCACCTCGGTGTTCTCGTTTACCTCATCCTAGGTCACTATAGCTATTCCAGTATAGCTGCACATTACAATGTAAAAAACTGTGAATTTCTAAGCACTATCGAATAAACTTTCGATCAATCGTCTGATCTTTCTCTCACACTTACGTAAGGGAAAGTAAGTCTAGAGACTAGAGCAAACCCATTTTTAGTAGGTAAAAAAAAAAGGTATGACAATCGATCGATAGTTTAGCCGATAGTGTGTGCGTGCAGGCTCTTAGAGGTACGAAACCTGCCCTTTTGAAATCTTTCGCTTTAAATACCTATTCATCTCCCACCAACTTTCGTTCATATGCTATGATTTGGTTTTAGCAAAGGATTTACTGTATTTCAGATTCTCCACGGAGAGCAATACATTGAATTCGGTGCTGAGCTGCCCGGCACGGAGGGCGAGCTCACCACGCGCTCATACGTCGTGGATGTGTTGGACAAGGGCTCCGCAGCCGTCGCCATCGTCAACAGTAAGTTCAAATCACATTTTCAATAGGATTTGACAATCGAGACCAACGTGTTTTGCGGCTATACACAAAAAAAACTGGGCAGCTGTGGCAGATGCAATTATGCTACAGATTTCAGATACATTTTCTTTTGTTTTCCTTCTGAATGGAATCTGTCGCAGCTACCTTTTAGATTTTTCAGTATGTGTATAGTAAATTGCTTTTTGGCAGAAGTTCAAGTTTCTTCTCAGCAGATCATAACTTTGTCACAAACACCTGTTTTGCTATTTTGAAATTAGTTTTTTTGTGTTGTTTACAATAAATACTCATCGCGATAAGACCCGAACAAGCTGTGATCACTGTGAACGATCACAGTGATCACACATGAGTGTGGTTAAGCTTAGTTTTTATATCTGCAAAAATACATAAACCTACATAATGAATTACATAAGTCGCCTTTTATAATTTATCTATTAAATCAGCGATGTCTTACATTTAAACTGATTAATTAATGAAATGTTAATCGGGGATGATACTAGAGATTAATTGAAAACGTATATTAGTCTAAACAAACGTGTTTTTTTTTAATGCGTATAATGAACAAACTGCAGCCTCAACTTAAATCAAACCAAATAAATACAAATATTATTCAACCTAGCCATTTGAATGTATGAAATTAATTGATGATTGCGTTTCTGCAACGAATAGTACAATTCTGCGTCATTATCATTATATTCTCAACTAGTTTTCATGCGCTTGAATGCCAACGAATATTTGATATTGTTGATAAAGTTTGATACGCGCTCTCTAATATGCTACCTGGTTCCAATAATTTAAAAACACTATTCGTTTTCAAAACATACATAACTATGTCTCATTTTAATAGGCTGTTGATACTTTTATTATCAGCTTGTATCAGTCCACTGCAGACTGAATATCTTTTAAGCCTATTCGGCTTTTCGTGTTTCTGCCTTTATGTCTTTCCCATAAGTCGACAATAACGTGACTATGACAACAGACGTAACTGATGAACTCTCCCTTCTCCAGGTGAGATCTACCAGAACAAGCAGCTGCTATACAAGACGCAGCAGCACATCTTCGTGCTGGGTCAGGGCGGTTTCGGCGGCCCGCGCACCAGTAAGAGCGCCACCGAGGTGGTGCCGGCGCCCAAGCGCGCGCCCGACGCTGTCGCCGAGCAGAAGACCTCGGTAGACCAGGCTGCTTTGTACAGGTAAATTTGACGTTTTTTTACATAGTTTCTATCATCCAGGAATCTGTAGAGAGATCGTGCGCGCCTCAACGCCATTCTAGCGTCTGGCCTCTGGCATTGGTATAGATGGCCTTTATAAGTTTCCTCTTTCTTCTCTCTCTTTTTGTGTGGGTTTCGTGTCGAACGACCCGATGAACCCTGGTGTCAGAATTTTTAAACCGTTTAATAGCGCAGCTAGAAAATACAAGAATGATCTAAGTATACGTAGCAGAAATCCAGGCCACGCGTAATCTTATCTACGAATCTCTGGAAAGTCTGGTCAGCGTTTTTCAAACCGAAGTTCATTTACGGAAATTCGAATGGTCCGAAGAGTGTACAAATAACTGTTTTGTAAATCTTCACTTGCAACTTGAATTTTATTATAAACCTTTATCGATCGATCGTGAGACATTAAATACTAACCTATCTAGGAAAAGTGATAAACTCTTAGAAAGTTAGAAAGAAATTAAATTAATGGCATAGATGTGCAGTAGACTGTGTGTCCATGTGAATCCCGATTTTAGCAGACCTTTCGAAAGAACGGTGAAAACTATAATTATTGTTAAAAAAAAATCCAGGCTGTCAGGTGACCTGAACCCACTTCACATCGACCCCAGCGTGGCCGGCGCTATGGGACACAAGCAACCCATCCTGCACGGACTCGCCTCACTCGGGTTCGCCGCCAGACACGTTCTCGCCAAGTAAGTATTTTTTTATATCATTGTATAGGTAGGTAAGCCCAGTTATGAGCAAGACAGAGTCGACAATGAATTGAGCTTACTCTGAAGCTTTATATGTATCCGTATGACACACACCGACGGCACATGGAAAGCATTTAGGCGCCAGTCTCCAGATGTGCTCCGGTACGAAGGTATTGCAATAACTGACATCCTTTCGTTTAAGATACGGCGGCAACGACCCCTCAAACTTCAAGGCGATGAAGGCTCGTTTCGTGAAGCCCGTGCTGCCCGGACAGACGCTCGTCACAGAGATGTGGCTGGAGGGCAACCGCGTGCACTTCCAGGCCAAGACCAAGGAGACCGGCAACGTCGTCATCTCAGGTAGGTTTGTCATCTGTGTAGTGTATTTTGTACAGTAATAGTCCATGCTGGGCAATTTACGCATACACATTTGGAATGCTTTACATGTGAGCCAAAGGCTGCGCTTTTTCCTCCGTGTCGTGATTTGCGTTTCACCGTTTTACGGGTATCATGAATTCATGATTAATGTTCAATAAAAATTATTAAGGGGTAGGGATAAGGTGATATGGTTAAAATGCTAGGTAGGCAATGCTTTTGTGCCTCTATGGATGACTGGAAAACATAGAATGTGCCAGCTGCATCTCCTCCGGCATGCTGTAAAAACCAGCTAAGGGATTCGAGGGTTTCAGTGTATTGAAATTTAGCCGATGCGCTGACGACCTGTCACTATAGCGTAGCGTAGCGATATACATAATCATCTGTGTAATAACCCTCAAAACTTGTCAGACGTGGCGGAACGACCTTTGTTCAGGTAGTTTTTGCTCTGCCTACCCATTAGGGATAAACGCGTAATTTTATGTATGTATGTAATAGTCAAAATGTTATCCTAGGAATAAAATACGTACAACACTTTCGCACTTAACACTCCAGTCAACACTTAAAGTCTGGTAAGTGTTGACCAAGATAGACGGAATGAGATGGTAGCAAACCAGGCGGCAGCTCGCGGGGCCTACTACCGCTTATGTGTGATCACATGCATGTGATGCCGCTGTCCAGGATGTATCGCTAGGAGGTAGATCCCATACCAACTTCCACAATTTACGAAAGCTGCTATCATTTCCGCCCGTACCTAAACTGCATATTTTTTTTTTAAGTTTAAATTATAAAAATGATTAACAAACGTTTATCACTTTTATCTACACTCACGTGATAAAGACAGTAATATCTAATCAAAAACAGAAGGTTATTGATATACTTTTCCATACACTTTCTCATTCGTGGTTCACCCGGTGGTGGTGAGGTAAGTGCAAGGTGTGTGAAAATAATCATTAACGTACAGCTATAAGTAGTTCGATTATGTTAAAAATATATCTGAAGTTGTATGCAAGAAATGTTTTTTTTAAATGGAAACCGAACTATAGTTATGTGGAAATGTTTGTATGAATCAATACAAAAACAAATGTAGGAGGCCTTTATTTTCGTTTGTGTTGACTCGCAATTTCTTAATAAACTCTTTCGACTTAACATTTACAACTCGATTTTAAATTTTAACGTCATAGAACGAATGCCAGTCGCACATTTACAACAAGATTTGTAATGTTTATGGCCGTACTGTATGAGTGTAGATAAACTATTGTATGCAACTCTAAATAATTAGGTATTAAAACACTAGTGTGATGCTCTTAATTACTATTATTTCGCTTCGCTCGTTTCACAAACTCACACTCAGTACCCCTCATTATGCAGCAGTTGCATAAATAGCTATTTCTATTTATCAACAGGAGCCTACGTAGACATGCAGAAGATCGTGACCGGTGGGGAATCGTCCAGCGCGCGCGCCGCCGCCGTCAGCGCGGGGGGAGCGCTCAAGAGCGACGGCCTGTTCGCCAAGATCAAGGAGGAGGTGGCCAAGAACCAGGCCATCGCTAAGGGCATCGGCGGCGTCTTCCAGTACAACCTCACCGAGAATGGCAAGACCATCAAGCAGTGGAGTAAGTACTCAAAAAATGTATTTCGTAATTGAATTGTGATCCCCACAACGGTTTACAAATGTTTGTATCTTCCAGTATGATATATTTTCAAGTGTGTAATGCATCATTCAAAATACAACTAAACTTACTAATGCAGTGTAAAGAAAATGCTGAATGATCTATACAAGTCACTAATATTCGGTCCATGAAAAAAGAACCATTTTACTTTTGCTCGCTTCTTATATCACTCAAGCACATATTCCAAGAGGAAACTGACCAAATCCATTTTTTACAGCTTTGGACCTGAAAACCGCTGAAGTGTACGAGGGCGCACCAAAATCAGGCAAAGCCGACACCACCATGTCGGTATCAGACAGTGACCTAGTGGATATCGCGTCAGGCACTCTCAGCCCTCAGGTCGCGTACCTCAAGGGAAAACTCAAGATCGCTGGCAACATCATGCTCGCACAGAAACTCGGACCTCTGCTCAAATCTGACGCCAAATTGTAGACTATGACGAGTAGGCTCAAACTAGTATGCATAAGAGAACTGTGGTGTAAAGGGATAAGGCTGCAAATCAAATGAAAATAGCAATAATTGTTTCAAATTATATGAAATTTTATTATTGACGATGTTATGTTGATTATGAGTATTTTAAAATGTATTTATATGAGAACCATATTATTACAACTGTTACCGATTCCACTAGATCTTAAGTTTATATATTATACCGTTATTTTTATAATGGTGACGGAAAATATACCAATTTTATAAAAGAAACAGTTTTTTTTATATTGAAGGCAACATCTTTCCTTGCAAGAAAAGATTAACTTCCCTGACTTCAGTGTCCCAAGCTGATTTCATCTGAGGTTGTGAACTTAAATCTAGAAACTTGCTGGCTTGCACTTCTGGCAGGCCCTTGGTTTTTACTGCTGTACCTATGATGCAGCAGTAAGTGCCTGAAAAAAAAGAAATATTTCTAGGGTATTCTACAATAATTCCTACTGTTTTGATTTCTGTATGAGTAGGTAATTAATTTACAAGTGAAGCAAAATAAGATGAAACTAAAAAAAACTGAAAACAATTAAATACATACAAGAAAAGCGAAGCGTATAAATAGGATAAAAGATGAAGAGTTCAACAAATAAAAATACAAAACATTTGCACTAGAAGCACAAGTCAAAATGTTCAACAAAATTTTGAAATATGTAGTAAATAAATAGGATAAAAGTTCAATGATATTGCAGTTCATGAAAATAAAATAAGACCAATAACTTGGACAAACAGCAAGGAGTTTTTGTTCTGATCAAGTGAAGCAAATAAATAGGATAAAAGCTTTGTAGCTAGCCTAGCTCTAAAACAAAAACATCCAAAATATAGGAGTAGTTATGAATTAAAAAAGCATAAGCCATGGATTAATCAATTAGCAACAAATAACAACAGTTTGCGTTGGCTAACAAGATAACAAGCAGATATTTCAATAATTTTGAGGTTATGTTCTTGTCGTCACAAGATTATTGTTCATTTGTTTAAATACATTATTTTTGATAGACTTACCTTTACGTAATGAATTCTTATCAATAACGCCGTCAGCAGAATCACATTTAGTAATTTTTGCTCTTCCAGAACTGTCCGCGATGATGAGAATGTCGGTGCCCACTGTTTGCTCGATGGTTCCCTGAATCCACACCTCCACCGGCGGCGGAACATTTAGCAAGTCTCTCACCATGTATTTCTTCGGCCCAACTGTCATTTTGGGTAAGAATTTCAGTTTTACTTCAGTTTAACTAGAAATCAGTTCTTGTAAACCGGTAGTTTCGAATTTTTAAGCTTGCTGTCAAGTCAAATTCAAAATCGAAATGACAGCAGGCTGCCATAATTAAAGGTATTTTTTTTATTCTCCTATACGAGAAGGCAAAAGTCAATGCCCATGCAGCCTAGTTTAATTTATGCACAGTTTATTTATGTATAAGGCCGTTTACGCACTGCCATCCGTATTCGGTTCATATCCGAGAAATTATATGGAAGCTGTCAAACATTTTCGCGCTAATCCATACAAATTTTCTCGGATTCGGACCGGACCAGTGCGTAAACGCTCTAAGTGTAACGTCTAGCCATAATAGCGTCTAGCGTTCCACGTTTAAGTTGTAAAAACCGAAAAGTATACTGCAATACTTATTTTTAACTCATTAATAATTTAATTGTACGAGGGACTTGGCTAATTTACACTTAAGTAAGAGTACTTTACATACTCCACATATTTAATTTCGCGATTACAGCTATTAACTATTTATATTATTACCCAGAGCAATCAACGTAAATAATATGCAATAAATAGACGTGGCGCTACGACGCCTGCCTACTGTTTACAAACGTAGCCGCGAGCGTGAAACCGGCGCAGCATCCGCACTCGCTCGCTCCCGGCCCGTAACAACTCAATCAACGCAATTTTAAAATAAACCTTTTTTCAAACAACGCTCGCCGGCCGCGGCCGCGCCGAACAAAAAATACGCCCGCACAAGGTCTCGATAATGACTTTCTCGAGAACCTGGTTCACTAGCTACGTGTATAAACATCTCCCTATATACTTATGACTCGCCGTACAATTTTAGACCTTATTCGACTCGAACATGACTTGAAAACAAAGGTGATTTGAAATGCTCTTACCGCGGATGAAACTTTCAAATGTAACGATTTAATTATCTAAGTTACTGACTACGATTAAATTGCTTGTTTAGTCAGAGTAGGTACCTACTTATCAATAAAATTAGAAATGTTAATAGAACTCACTTAACTTTCAAAATAAAGCCCTAAGCAAATTTTGATTTTTAATTTAATTTATTAAACCACAGGTGCTTTAGATGGGTAACTTCATAAATAAATGGAAGTACATATGTAATTCAAAATGCATGATCCTATTTTTCATTATCAGAAGTTCATGAATCAGTTCCACTTCCACAGCAGTTGTTTGTTGAAATGCAATCATTTATCTTCGTCCAACATACTCTGTAGTCGAAGACAGTTTGTTCCGACCGGTTGGTAAATCTAATATAAAACAAAATAAAAACGCAACAAGTCTATTCCGTTGGTCCATGTCCACTCCCCGAGTTCAAAACAGGTGAGAATCTAGGAGCGGGGGTCCAAAACACTTAAATAAAACTCTATGTAGAGTCGTTTTAAAAACTCTCCTCAGTGTGTTTCGAAAAGTTTTTCAAAGGGGGTCTCAGAATCGTGCATGACCGAACAACTTGGACCCCCCGCGGCTACGTGGCTGGCCAAGAGGTGGGACGGGAAGGGAAGAAGAAGATATTGAAGCTGTCATCTGGGGCGGAGCGGAGGCGAACACAACTCAATCCAATCCAAGGCGCGCGCGCGGCCCGAGCACACGCACCCGCGTCGCCCCGCTCGGCCGAGACGAAAACAAATCAACCGTTTGTGTACATGAATAAAAACTACGTAAAAGTGAACAGTTGGACGGTAAAACCAGTACAATTGATAGTGATGATCAAATCGTGACGTCGAAACACAGTGATATTTGTGGAACATCGTAAAACTTAACAAAAACAGGAGTTCTAACTTTCCAAAGAACGCGAGCCATGTGACTACGATACGAGACCGGCGAAGTAAGAGAGTTCCACGTTCATTTATCCTATTTTAACTTTATTGTAATAGCTAATAATAGAGATGAAGGGTGGACGATTGCATTTCACTTGCAGTGTTCACTTTCAAATCAGTTCTCTTTTATTTGTTTTAATTCGGTGCGCAAGATTCCTGCATAGTATCAAAATGTAGAGTCGTAGTCTAAAGTTACTTGTAAATCAATCTTTGGCTCTATAACTAGAACACAAATACTTAGTGCCATACTAATAAGACTATAGTTTATTATATAGTGTTGAATGAAATGAAATCCATTTATAGCTACATTATATTCATTTAAGTAGAGATATAAGCGATATAAGCGACACGACCTAGAAATATGAATGAACACGCACAGATAAATTGTTCGAAGAAAATATTAAGGTCAACGGAAATCGTAAATCACTAGACAATTGCTAATAAGATTATAGTTTATTTTATAATGTTGAATGTAGGTTATGAAATCCATATAAAACTACATTATATTAATTTAAGTAGAGATAGCGACACGAACTAGAAATATGAATGAACACGCACAGATAAATTGTTCCAAGAAAATATTAAGGTCAACGGAAATCGTAAATCACTAGACAATTGCAGTGAGGCAAATATCAAAGATAGATAGCGAATGTAATAAACAGATCCGTCGCACATAATGGTCATCATGTCATCGACGTACAAACTAGTGTAGAGCATAGAAATAACCCAATTGGTCAAGTTCGTAGAAGCATTGTTGAGTCCGCCGTCGCCTTTCCCGCGTCCTTAGCTGTCACATACGTGGATTGAAATAATGAGATGGTCTGCTAACTGTTTGACGTAAATATATTAGTAGTCTTGCGAACTTATGAGGAATATTAAGTAGATCCTGTCCGTTTAAAAATGATAAATGAGCGGCAAACGTTTAACGAATGTATGCTTATCGATACATGTATTAAAACAAACGTAATTTGGAGTCAATTTAAAATGTATGGGACGTTGCGCAAGATTAAGACGAACTTGACTAAATCCGTAAAACAAACTTTTAACGACGTCGGCGCAGCGGGAAAGTAACAGGAAAATAAACCATTGGAATGGGACTTCAAAGCTGCCATAGAGATGTCAAATGCCTGCGCCCGACTCATGCGTCGTGTATGACATACAATATCCATTGCTTACACGATCAGTTTATGTTGGTTGTAGCAATTGTCCAAGAACGACCAGATGCGTATACGTGCACGCATTCTCCATAAACCAGCAGCTAGCTAGACATCGGCGCCGAAAGATTTATAGCATCGTACGGTACATGATAATGATGTTCGCCACTTTACTTAACAATGGCTGGCAAACGTGAACATCGTTAGAATAAACAAGGTGTCGTGAATTTGTGATTCATCTACGAGCAATTCCAACTTGTACAAAACATTATCCTTGGAGTAAACACACCGCCGTCAAGATTTCAAATGACCGAGAGATGAGAGTCAATTACGAAAACAATAGCGGGGCGAGCAAACCATTCTAAGTTTAGAAGGCTATTTTTTAACGGCTGAAATGCCTTCGCAGAACTGCTGAGCGGAAAATTATGCTAATTCCCTTTGTCCGGGGTAAAAGATGACAGATGTTGGCCGGCCATATATTTTGAAACACTAACTTTGTTGCTCACGGTCCGGCGTTGTTGCTGCGTTAGTTACAGCATCAGTCAGCTGTCAGGTGCGAATTAGACCCAGTTTAGCCATATGCCGCTTCTTAAATAAAGAACAAAATAAGGTTTTAAATTTTAACTCCTGCTGTGCTGTCTTCTGAAACGTTTGAAAGGCAGTCAGTACCTTTTTAAAAGCTAAAAATATTACAACTAATTGAAAAACTCAAGTTTTGGCTTATAAAAGGAATTTGTCATGAATTTAACGTTAGATACCTACGTAGGGAACTCGTATCCAGCTCAAGAAACAGGCATAGGTACCTATTTTTATTCTCCTCATTTTATTGTCCGTAGAGCTGCGCGTGGGCGCAAGGTGTTTGTTTGCGCAGGGCGTTAGAGAAATCGGATAACTTGAGCAGCATCCGATGTCCCTAATCTCTGTTTACTCACATAATTAACTGTGGACTAGTCAAGGGTATTACGTTACACGGCATGCACTATCTACGGGATTATAAGTGCACTGTGCTGCCTCATAAAGATGTTTGTTCAAGCTTTCCTGTGATTTGATAGTGTCATAATCTGACTTGAGCCAAGCACGTGTGTTGTGTAATTGGGATGAAATATGAGGTTAGTAAAAATAATCCCTTGAGGCGTAAATCAATTAAGAATCTTGCAAAGGTTTTAATAATCAGCTTAAGCACTAGAGGGCTTATAATATTAGACTGCGCTACCCTCGGTGGCGAATTTAGTGACTGAAGAAATAGGAACGATCAAAGCAAACAAGTGCCAATAAGCATAATAAAACGAGGCTTGCTTTCATTTTAATCAAAAGTTTATTACCAATTTCCTCAGTCTGGTGGAGCAATCTTATTCAAAAGGTGTTTTTTACGAGGTGTCGCGCGCCGCAACGCCAATATGGTTTCATACGTTTAACGACCGACTTATCGAGACTGCTACCAAAACTGATCGAGTATATTTTGATCCTTGTTTTGGCTTCGGTCACGCGTACAAGCCACTCCTTTCCTGCTCCAGTTTTGTGAGAAATAACATTTCTGAGAAGGCAGAAGTCGGGTCGTTACGTTTTTTTTGTTTACACAGAATGTTAATAAAGCTGTTAGTTGTCAAAAAATAATGAATCAGTTTGTCGAGTTGAGTTTTGCAGCTGCACCCCACATGTCACAGAATTTGTCTCCCAAAAACCTTTTCTGGTGATTTATTGGATGCGTCTCGATGTTCCTTGCAGCTGAATAGACGAACTGATAGAAAGACATGTACCGTTACTTTTGCCTCCACCGAGAACGCCATACTACCTACTTATTTACAACTATACTACTAATTGCCGTCTCATTTTTTTCTCGACACATTACACTTTATTGCTAATTGTAATCATCGTATAAAAAGCTTGTAAAGTCTTCGGTATTCCTTTGTATAAATACCGTTGCAACTCTCTAATTTGCGAATGCAATAAACCGGAAAAGGTTGAGAGGTTTTTTCAAGCACTTTTGATGGAACAACGTCTTTTTGCTTTGTCTAAAGATTCTAAATAGCAACTAATGTGTCTCGTTTGAACGCTCTGGTGGACAATTACACCCGGTAGCTACCTGCGGCCCTTTCAATAGTTTTTTTATTTGTCTACGATTTTTTTTACCACTCGACTGCTTCAGTTTGCAGTAAAGATTAGACTATGCTTCGCTAGTAATGTATCTTGAAGGGTTTTTTTTACCTACCACCGGAATAAAAATAAGATTATACAATTCCAGCGCTTTAAAGGTTACGCTAATACTGGTAAAAACATAAAAGATTTTTTGGTAGGGTTTCTGGGCATGTTTACAAAAACCGTACCTACTAAGATTTCGTGTTGTTATAGCATAGAAAGACACACAATCATTGAATACATTATCTTTGCCGATCCCATTTTGTCCTCGCTTTTGAGGACACATTCAATTTTTTTCTCATTACTAAGAATACGAACTTACTCTAGTTAGCAACAAAAGCTCCTCGGAGAGTAACCTAGCGGACGGTATTTGGTTTCAGCAAAAACAGCCACACAATTTTTATTAGGAATGTTTAAGTAGGTGTTGTTTCACTGATTTCCTCTAACTGTCATATTTCTTGGAAGATGATGTGTAGGTAGAGCTATCCATCTGTCAGCAAGTCTGCACTCAATCTCCGGATACTCGACTCGGTTGGCTTCCTTTTCAGTGACAACAGTGAACAGCGTCTTTGTTCAAATATTTCAAGAGGGAAATTCTATTTTGATTTCAGCTGTGCATATTACTAGTACCTAAATAGTAGCTGCATCTATGAATTGTTAGTTTTTCTATAATTAATTACCGCGATTCAAATTCAGTTTTAGGTAATTCAATAGTAATTCTGCTATTTCTGCAAGCCGTTGAATTCCTGCGTCAGATATGATAGAATAGATTCAAATAGTATAAGTAATATTGATCCGTCTTTCGTGAAATGTCGCCTATACCTACGGAGAATAATAACCAAAATAAATAAATAAAATGACTTTTACTACGGTTATCGTCATAAAAATTAATCAAAGAAAATGTTGCGGTAACTTTTATAAAGATATGCGAAACTAGAGAGTCGTGTGAACGAACGTTATCTCTATGCACCCGCATCTGTTTTGTCTTCAAGTACCATACACTCTACTATCTTTGGAGAAGCAACAAACGTATACAAACACAAAATAGCATTATACTTAATATTAGTAGCACTGGTAAAATCTAGAACTAAAACAGTTTACGGCCCAAATAACCCAGTCCGTATTTTTTTAACAGCGCAAAGTAACTGAATATATATGTGAGAGGAGTCACGTAGTTCATTTTATACAATACATATTTTATTATTTGTTTAAATCGTATGCAAATATTAAAGTCTCATTATGATTATTTATCTGTAGTCTGCATAGTACGTTTTAATATGGGTAATATTAATAACAAACACAAATGTCATAACATTTATAATTATTTAAACAAGAGAGCTTTTAGTAGGTATTTATGCTTGGAGTTAGCCTCTCCTATGATATAAAAAAAAACCCTGTGCTAAGCTATGATAATATGAATACAGTTATAATAATATGAGTACAGTTTATGTGATGTGATTGTGAATGTAAGCGCCCTGTAGCTGCTTCAGGCAACGGTTCATTTAATAATAAAGCTACTACAGCCTAACCTACGCACGAGCCGAGCGAGTGCAGCGTAATAAAATAAATCATGTTCTTAAATGTTTAACAGGTGATGGATACCACAAAAAAAGGTTAAAATATTTTGTTGCACTTAGAGAATTATTAGATTTACTTTTAGTTAACCGATAGTCATTCAGTAAAACAGTTTAGCTTTGAAGATCAATTAGTAGAACATATTTGATTTATTTGATGAGCAAATTTAGTGTGCAATTCAGTATTTTCGGTGGCAATTTCGAATATTTTGATATAAAAAGGGGATATACAGTTGAATGGTTAAATACTACCCTTTAATCCTTTAATAATTAATTCGCGGTTGCTCGCGGTAAAGCATAAAGCACTTCCCAAACGTTCATCATACTTAGGTACAAGTTATCTTTATGGCATGTTCAAAGCTGTGATCATGTAATTCAAGGAATGATTTTTTTGTGATTGTAAGTGTACCAACAGCAACAACGGTTCTCTGAATCAGCCGCATTCAGGTGTCATGGACGAATGTTATCTCGACATAGTACCTAGTATAATGAAATGATACCGTACCTTTATGAAAATAATAGGGTTGTCATATTTTTGCTCGCGCTATGTAAAATTGACAATTGATTATTTATTTTGGACGGTGCGAGGTCAAATGATTATGTCAAATTATGTACACTAGGTATATTATTAATATATTTAATTTATATAGATATTACCTATTATGCATATCTCAGATCCGAAGATTTATTAACCTCACAATGGTAAAAGGCGTTGGGAGCTAGCGCTAGCGACTTCTAAAATTATATTAGCCAATTTTATTTTTGACAAGGTTTATATTTATACCTACCTACAACGGGAAAATTAATTCGCAGGGCGGGCAAACAGAACAGTTAACTTTATGTTTATAATTTTATGATGTACCTAATTTATTTTATAGATCTCATTTGCTGTAATAGGTTTGGTAAATTGTTCAATGAATTTGCTTGACTTGACATTAATTTTAACAGATCTTCAATTTAGTCGTTATATTAAAAACAGCTATATTATGATGTAGCTGTACCTGCCTAGGCTTGCAATAACTACGTTATTAATCGTAAATTATACTTTAATCCAAAAAGTAAATAAAATATACTTACGTTGCAACACCCCTTAAAAGGGCTATGAAGTTAATCAAGCAAGACAAACAACTCGCCCGATAACCTCATTATAACCGTTACAGCCATTCACACACTAACCATACAAACATGCGTACCACACAGTGCCATACACTTTCCATACGACCATAATCAGTGCCAACATCGCGATGCAAGCGCGCGAACCACGCTGCAACGTCACTGCATAACTTGATATGCTAATATGGTATTGATGTGATATACACTTCGTATTTGCTGTAACATGACTCCGAATACGGTTAAGGACAGCGAGACATGTAAGTATAATTATATCTAAACGGTTACATGTAGTTTGTTTTCAGCGCCTATAGATGTGCTCGTAGGTAGAGCGATCAAGATTTCGTTCTTTTTAAAGTTTGCGAATAGCATTGCATCCTACGATTATTATAAATCGAAAATGTCATGTCTGACTCGTAGTAACATTACATCTTTGAATATTTGTTATTGTTACTCAATTACGTAGGTATTAACTGCACGGATTGGGATTAAAACTTGGCACTGTTGGCAAATATAGGTTTAGGTCCTAGAATAAGACATAGTCTACTTTTCACCGTGGGAAAACCTTCATTTCCACGGGAAAACTTAGTATGTAGTTTTGAGTTTGAAGTGGAAATGAAATTAAATGTAAAGTGGGTGAGACCGCGGGTAGAAAGCTAGTGATATTTATTCTTTCATTTTTCTTATAAACCAAAGTTTTAAAAACAATAATGAATCACCTAAAACATATCAACGTAGCATGTCACACAGCAGTAAATTAAAATAACTTAGCGCACAGACGCGATACAGACGCGTGATTTTTTCTAACACACTACCTTACCTTGTACACAGCTCATAAAAACAAATTATAATATATTCGTTGCTAACCTTTGATAAACCATGCCTATTTTATTTATTCAATTCTTTATGTCATTTCATGTAATTCCAAACTACCTATGTAATTTTTAAAGACTTGAAATTTTGAATTTTATAAGTTTGTTTTCTTCAATGATTCTATCAAACAAGTAGGTATAGTCACAGTATAGTAGGTACCTACTTAATCGAAGCCCCAATTCGGTCATACAACCACCGCAGTTATCACGCCTGTGATAAGCGTTATCTAAATCACTTGTTTTCATGTAACGTAATCACTAAATGGTGTTTAAGACTTTGCACACAAGACTTGCAAACGTTTTATTGCCATTTAGCGATAATAATGCCTCATTATTACACACTTTATAAAATGCCTGCAGAATTATAAAAGCATACTTATTAGAGCTGGTGGTTCAGTCGAACCTATTCTTCTTCTTCTTCGTCGTATCCTCAAGGCTGAGGGTCGTCACCACCAAAAGTAGCTCCAGACGTGAGGTGTCTCCAGGCCAGTCTATCTGTCTTGGGCCTTGTGTATCGATCGCTTTTTGAGTACTGCATCTGATGGACTCCAAAATAGCATCTGTCCAGCAGGTAGGCGCTCTGCCTCTGCTTCTTCTCCCTTCCACTTGGCCTACCAGTATAAGCTTTTCAATACTATCGGGCCCCCGTCTTGCCAAATGAAATATATAAATGACCAAGAAAAGTAAGCGATCGACGAACCTATTATAGGCACTTTAAAAACTGCGAAATAGGAGTATAGGTACTCGTATCTAGTTTGTTTACTATACTCGATTTAGTGATGACAGCCCTGCTCCAGAGGCAACAGTAGCTGTTTGCCGTGGTGGTTGGCGCGTAACGACACGCAATAACGAGGTGCAGGGTTCTGTTTGCGCGGCTGGTTAGCGCCACACACCCAGCGCAGGCGCTACTATCTCTACTGGTAGAGTAGAAGCGAAATTCTTTACATTTCAGAAGGGATTTGGAAGACGTACCTATATGAAATGATTAATATTCCCTAAAATGTTGGCCAAAAGCTGTCAAAGGCATTATAATTATGCAGCGCAATTGATGAATGACCATACGATTTCTTATGGGAGGGATATGTTGTAATAACTCAAGGATTGATTTTTTTCCCAATCTTTGATCGTGACTCTCACATTACTCCTTCTCTATGCTATAACCTACTACTTATATTGTACTTCATTAAATTCGCTATTCGTTAGGGTATGTTTAGATATTGATATACTTATTCGTAGGTTCTAGAAACTCATAATAACCACATAAGTAATTATCAAACTAACTGTAAATATGTACTTAGCTGTTTTTGAATTTATTAATTAAACTAAATACACAAACAAGTCTTACTATATTACCTGTCTTATCGTAATAAAGTATGAAGGTATTAATTTATGACTTGTGATTGTCAGGCTGGGAATTGACAAATTCTTCATTTCCCAAATCCTATTAAATAAAGTTATTAATTACACGTTCGACCGGTCCGGTGACTTTGTCGGACGACACTTTAATATTGCTTTATGGTCACGTCAGCGACTTATTTCCGTTCGATAATTTGACCGCTGTTTCCTCCGTACAAAAGCCTCTTTTTCATAAGAATAGGTGACAAACAAGTATTATGCGATCTGAAAAATTCTGCAGAAAATGCAGAATCAAACAGAATAATGACAAATCCCTAAGAATGCGCTATTTTAAGTTTTTATTATTATAACATGAAGCTTCGTGAAACGGCTCCAAGTGACTGGCCATCGTGGCCATGTTGGATTGTTGACTCAGTAAGAGCAATTACGAGCGCTTTTTACACCTACCCGCTAACCGCTGGATTATGGCCCAAGAAATGTCACACAAATGCGTTTCTCGGATCTCGATTTGAACATTCTTGGAGATTTCAACTCCATTTTTGGCGCCAAATAGAGTCGTGGCGGCCTACGTTACTTTTTGAATTTGGAATATTTTTTTTAAGACTGTCGTGGGTCACGTTCGTTTCTCTGAAATATTGACATTTGATTTTATCTGTGCACGAACGAGTTGTTGTTACCTATTGTTAGTAGGTACTGCTTCACGACATATGCACTTCAAGAAATCTACCTCGATTCTTAAAATATTATACGGATACTGATAGCTTAGTTCTAGTATCATTCATATTATGACACCTCACTTACATACGTTTCAAACATAGCTTTACTGATAGTTTCAGTTGAACACATTTATTTCAAGAATTCCTTATAGGGTCCTTAAGAATAATATTCTTTTTAAACAAGTCCAATCTAGGAACAGGAAAAAGTTAAAATATCCAAGCATTCTTTAACGACTCCTTCAAAAATATAATAGTGTTGATAATCCCTCGCCTTGTATTCCTAGAAACGAATGTGGAATATTTACACACAATCGTACATTGTAATTTAATTAACGTACGGTTCCAGTGGATGTGGAGAGCCTTATTGTTGTATAAATAAAGGTGTGAGCGCACTGGCGCGATTGTTATTGTAATGTAACACTCGCGGTTGGGGGACATCTTAAGTTGTCACTTTGTTTTCTTTTTGCGGGCACTCTCCAACGGGCGACGACCCTGTGCTCGTGGCTCTATTTTATAGGGCTGTCCAAAATATTTTAATTGCTTTTACAATTTGATTACTAGCTACATTATCTAGATGAATTTTTGCAGTGGGATATCAAATTTTTACGGAAAAACTAAGTAATTTCACGTGAAAAGCTAGTCATAATAATACACCCTAGATTGCATAATCAACAAAGATTTTGATAACTACATTCCTATACCTCTATGTAGTTTGATATTCATTGAATTGTATATTATGATACATCATTCATAAGATTTCAGGCGAAAAGCGTAAGCTCTACAGTCTACAAAGATTTTCACGTGCAGGCTTTCGTGCAGGAGAATTTTCTTTGGAATGTAGAGTCCAATTTATTTTACGGATGTCATAATCTATGACAACTTGTCATAACTGATGAATGGTAATGGTAACAGCCGATGACATCCTTAGCTCATCGTTACGTACGGTAAACGTGTAAGAGAGTAGCGAGTAGCGAGCGGCGCGGACGTGCGTCGGATCTGTTTGTTTTCTGCGTCGTGCGTCTTGCGCCCGCGCAGCCTTCCGAGAACACTCCGCGGCCTAGAGATGGACACGATTGAACCATTGTTGTCCAACTCACTAATAAGATACTTTCATGCTTAAGCAGGGGAAATGTTAGGTACTCTTTAATTTGTAAGTGTAGGAACTCAAGCGTGAAGGTTGACAAGAGTTTATGTAGGGTTCCTTTCTAATTACTCTTCAGAGTCCACTTTAGATACCTTGTTACCGATTCTCTTGCATGTATTTTTCTCTGACACCAAGATCAGTTGTATATAGCTCATTTACGTTACTCATTGATGTACTATTGAGCCCTTGTACTAACTCTACATTTCCTTCGCAGGTGATGTGGGTGCTAGCGGCCATCTTGGCTGCAGCGTCGGCAGCGATGGCGGCTACGCCATGCGAGGAGGCCCGCATGCGCTGTGCCTACCGTACCGGCTGTGGTGCCGCGCTCAATAACTACATGCTGATGTGCAATGACGTCATGGCAGAACCTACCAGCAGCTGTCCGAGGGCTTGCGAACATGCACTCATAGCGCTGACATCCACGGAAGAAGGGAAAGAGCTGATGAATGTAAGTATACCTACTGTTGCAATAGAAGTCAACGGTCTAAAGCCTGGAAGTCAGCAGTGGCGCGGAGAACTCAAGGTTCGACCCAAAAATCTAATTTCATCTTGATATCAAGTAAAGCTGTTTTTCGTTTTGATCTTGAAATCAAACTTTAACAAAGTTTCGTCAAACTCATGATCATCGGCGCGTATTGGTTTGGAACTTGTATTGCTATCGTTAAACGTTGACTTGACGTGTAAATAACCCGTAATCTTACAAGAGTGTTAACGGTGTGTTTTCAACTAAGATGTAAAGCAATTTGGGCTATACTATAACTACTTTCTAACATGATGGCACAAATCGAGTCAAAATCACTAAGCAAAATTATACGTTTACATAAAATCACGCCTTTATCCCTAATGGGGTAGGCAGAGCGAAAACGACCTAAACAAAGGTCGTTCCGCCACGTCTGACAAGTTTTGAGGGTTATTACAGATGATTATGATGATGTACTTTGATTGCTATAGTGACAGGTTGTCAGGCCATCGCCTAAAATTACAATACACTGAAACCCTCGTATCCCTTAGAGCTGGTTTTTACAGCATGCCCGGGAGGAGATGCAGCTGGCACATTCTATGTTTTTCCATCGCTCCCAGTCTAGCATGGAAGCTAAGCAAAATCAACTCTTTAAAAATAACCTCGGCTCTACACTTGACAATCATGCAAATTGTAACGTTATTAACTCGTGATAAAAAAGCTATTTGATTATATTATTACATACCTAGTTGTTGATTTTTTATTACAAGTTTTAATGAATCAGTCATCATATCAATGAACAAGAAATAATCATGTAGAGGTCGTAGAGATCAGAAAGTGTGAACGAGATATCAAGGGTCGTTATACCTAACATCGTTTTAATCACGCTAGTGTACGCAATCACATTCACAATTACATCCTCAAATTGAAAGAGCAAAGATTAGAGATGTCTAAATTATTCCTCATCAGGAGCAGTTGTTTATGTCTCTTTCAATTGAGGAAGACGACCAATTTAAGTTCAACCGTAATAAGTAGAATTGTCATAAAGTAATGTTGGTAGATTGGTGAGTAAGAGGGGTCTACGTGCGGTGGTGTGCTGGAGAGGTGCGCGTACGCATACGCCCCGCAATAAAATCTAATTTAGACGTCGTCGGGCAGATTTGTCGGACACGCGGCGTCGCGAGGGAGGTTGATGACCCCGCGATATTGTCGTTCCACAGGAAAGGGGTGGAAATTGTGGACCATTGTCTTTACAAATATAAAAGCACCGTAATTTTTACCAATAGGTAATGTTACTTTTCTCTTCTCGGGTCACTTCTGAGGCATTCGATGGTGAACAGACATATTATTTGATGTTAGTAGCACGAACATAATGAATCGTGTTTACTTTCATCAAGATTTACGCATTGTGCATATTTTTCTTTGAAGGACCTATGTTTGCAATATAAAAGAGGCACAGCGTGAAGACATACATTAACCATGAGAATGCTTTAAAAACAAATATTTCTTTATTTTTATTGAATTCTCTCTCACAAATAGCAGAGTCACGTAGAGCATTCATAATGTATCCGCTATTTGATGCTAGTTTTTATTCCCGCCGTGGCGCTGTCTGTATTGTTAAATTTTCTCGTACCTAGTTCTTTTCCAAAAATCAGAAAGGGGGTAGGTTTTGAAATATTGTAAGTAGATGATGACCACCTGTGTAACGAAAAATATTACTGTATGCTCCAATTTGATGCCCAAAAACGAGAGATGATCCCGTATCTCACGGGGTCGGCTACCTAATCTAGATGATTGAACGAGGGTATTGGTTTTTACACAGAGCGACCTCCGGAACCCTGAAGGAAAACCAAACCCTATCCTAGATTAGGTCAGAGTTTTCAAGCCGATTATGGACAATGGGTTTCCGTTATTTGGAGGTTCATTCTCATAACTTTGCAGAATTCTCTTAGCAGACAGCAGCTGGGGTAAGAGATATGTAAAATGAAAATTTTAAATAGTAAATGTATTTCTGAAATTAACGCAGTAACTCTACTCCGTACGTACAAACCAATTACATCATTTTATAATTTAGTAGACTAGCAGATGCAACTTTTAATAAGTTAAGTAATTTCTACAAAGAATTACTGTGAGCATTTTAATGGCTCACTTTGTTTCCTTTATATTCTTTTTATTAGCATATTCTTCATATGTTAAGAACGTTAAAGATTAATTAAGTTGTTGGATAAAGCAGGTAAATTGAAAACTAAAATGTCACTGGACTCTTTATGACTTCATTAAAACCATATCCAAGACACATTAGTAAGATAATTAATGACTGCTCCGTGTGACAGCTATACAATACAATACAAATATACTTTATTGCACAAAAAACACAGAAATTACAAATTGATTACACAGAGAAGTATATAACTATATTGTAGTAGGTACATTAAACATACATAATTAAATAGCATTTTTTTATTTGTTTCCAAGATGAATTAAAACCACAAAGTTAGCTACATTTTGACGAATGTCACAATCGGTGTATTTCTTAAAAAAATAGAGATTGGTGATCTTTTAATTTTAATAAATATAGGATAAAGAGTAATCCTAGAACTCTGCCTCACCATCCATTCTATTAGCATGAACTTTCAATACGTATGTGCAACGGAAATACAATATTGGATATATAACCTATGTAAAAGACGATCACATTTGAATAAACAAAATACCCTACGATCTGCACGACGTCGGCCATCGCACCGACCTCCATGCGCGCGCGCAGGTGCCTTTCCTTGTGCCGAATTACTGAAACACAGAAACTACTCAACCTTACCCTACCTACCTTACCTTAATGCACCCATTGCACCCGGCAACCTTTGCGAAATTCGAAGAAAGACTTCAATTAAATACCCATTTATTTCCTATCGTAAAACCTTTAAAAACATCTGTAGCAACGACTCTACATCCAACCTAAATAATGGTTGCGTTCAGTATGCATTCAAGTTTTACCATAAGCCATTTGCCGCGCATAGATAAACTATTATTTTAGTTTTAAACCGGTCAAACCCTTTAATTATGTCGTACGATCGTTGGGCAATGTGTATCGAAAGGCAGGGCAAAGGAGCGGCCGCGCACAGCCTTGAGATTTGACGTCTTGATCGGGACCTACCGCAGCGCACCGCGACCGTCTCCCGCGCAGGTGTTGCCGCGCACACACAAAAAACAAGCGTAAGACGGCGGCCGTGTCTTCATTTACTTGTACCGAGCCCGATGACCCGTAAATTGAGCTTAAACTTTACTCCATATGTATTAAAATAAATTAGTCACACGGCTGCAGCTCCAAATTACCTACCTACGTTTCGTTTCATTTGCATTCTCCACGTGTAAATTTCACTTGTAATCGAAAGGCTTTAATAGGCATTTCAAACATTCTTGCATCTTGTATCGTTAATCCGCTATCAGTTTATGCAAATATCGATAATCGTTTAATTTATTACATTCGGATAAGCATCTATTTATTACCGTCCAAACGACCATCTAGCCTTTTAAATGTATCCAAAAGTTAAAATGCGTCCGGCATTTATTGAGATTTCAGAACTCACGACGTGTTTTCATTGCATACGGAATGTTTCTGGTGTCATAAAAAAAGTTTTACGAACAAGCGTTATTATTATGCGCTACGGTGCGAGAAAATTTATGATTTTCTCTAGCGGTGATAAAATTAGATTTCATAGGCGGTTGGTTTAGACGTGCGTTTGTTTGTTGCAGTGCGAGTGCGAGGACGAGTACTGCGTTGAGACGAAGCAGCGCACGGAGGTGTGCCGGCCGCAGGTGCTGCGCGGCGCCGCCAACGCCACCGCCTCTTGCCGGCTCAGCCAGCTCATCTGCCTCGCCGACGCGCAGTGCGCCACCGCGCTCAGCTACTACGACGAGTTCTGCCGCTCCATGTACCGCCGCGGCAGGAAGTGTTCCAACAAGTGCCTCAACTCCATAGAGATCCTCAGAAAGCAAGAGAAAGCGGCCGCCCTCGCCGCCTGCCGCTGCGACGGCAATGAGGACTACGACTGCCCTCGCATGCAGAGGAACCTACAGCGACTCTGCTTCCACAAAAAGACACATCTGGGCAAAGAGCAAGGCAGGAAACACAAAGACAAAGAAAAGAAAGTTCCCGAACAGGAAACCATTTCTTCGGCTAATTTAGTCTCTATGTCTTCGTTATTAGTGACGACGTGTCTATTCCATAGTTTAATGCTCAAGTCGTGACAGCAGTGCGGCGAGGTCTACCTCAGGTTTGCTATAAGTTAGATGTAAGTACAATACTTTGTGTAAATATGTACAATGCAAGCAGTATTCTAAGGTAATTTAATAGTAAGTGAGGGAATGCAAGGGTAAAGGTTTGTGTGTCTTATGTTAGTTTTGTAGAGTAGGTGTGTGGAGTATGCGAGTTGTATGTATGATGTCGTGATGCAGCGAATAGCGAGCAGTATCGTCGCTGCCGCCCACGGGCGCACGGGCTCACAGGCTTACAGGCGCACGGGTGCGCGGGCGCAGCGTGGCGCGGGCGACGCGGCGCAGCGCAGCGCAGGCGTTGCTATAAATACTGCGGCGCCGGTGGTCCGGTGACAAATGCTGGCCAGCCCTGATGTGGCGCCACGCTGATTGATCTAACGACTGCCCACTGTCGCCACAATGCACTGACAAATTTGCTTGCGACACGGCCGATTTGTCTGCGTATGCAGTCTCATATCAAAGAGCCTTTTGAACTACAAAACATTAGATTCCCGAACTCAACAGGTTTTCAAACTAGCTCATATAGGCCTCTTGTTTTGATCTCCAAACTTTCTTAAAATAAACCCATACTTACTTCTTGTCGTGCGGGTTTCGAGTCGATCGACCCGAATCCATACTATCATCTTACAACAAATTCATTTCCGAACTAAAAAAGAAAGTATACGATCCATCAACATGGTAAAAAGACAGTAAGGAAAGGGTTGCCATCACCATCACTGCTGTATCTCAGGAAGTGGATGCTCTAATGACACACTCGGGACTAATTCCGGAGCGACACTAATCGTCTCTCTGATGTAGGGCGGTCGTGGCTGAGTCTCATTTTTTAAAAGATTACCAACGTTTATGAACTATTTTGTTTGAATAGCAGGAACACGTGTTTAATTTCTGCCTCGGAAACAGTTATCAGTGTTTTTTTTTCGAGGCTAAACTGGAGTGACTGAGTTGAAAAATAAAATAAAAGATTTTGAGTTTCCTACCCAAAAGTTATCATATCAACCCTATTACTAAAGTTTTGCCGTTCAAGTTCATTTACAAATTTAAAAGTTTTGTTCACTTTGAATGATATATATGATATATACAGATGTGAAACAAAAAATAATTAAATAATCTCAATACTAATCGAATCGATTTGATGTGGTGAAATGTAATGTCACATTTGCAGGATTAAGAAACACCATACTTAGCATTTTGCTGTCACTTTCTCGTACGTTAGTAACTTATTAGTAATCTGTGCTTCAACATAACATCTTATTCATTGGATCCCACCCCGAACATACCGTTTGAAATATTGCTCTACAAAGTATTCAGCACTCATTAACGAATAGCTACCGTTGCCAAGATACTCAGTTAATTAGGCAGAGGAAATCTGTCTGATTTATTATTGGAGATTGCTTTTTTTCTGCAATTTATTACACGTGTAGGAAGTAGCGTTCTCAGAAATTTGAGGCTGAAATAGTCGATAAATGAGCTTACTTATTAGTGAAATATTTCTGAATCATGTTGAAAATTTATCTTTGAGATAGATCTAACGACAAACGTCATAAAAATATGTTGTTTGTCGTTAGGTCTAGCTCAAAGATATTTTTTTTAGAACTTATCAAACATAAGATTCCATTAAAGTTTCCATCCGGCTGCATCTCAATAAATACATAGCAAAAACGATATTGTCAATGGGCTTATGGGCCCCGGAGTCCGGGGTTCATACAACTCAAGGACCATCCAGAACTTCCGACCCGATCATCCTAAATCGGATAAAAATGTTACGATTTGTGGCAGTTTTTGCTGAGTGTGAGGTTTTGCTCCTAACTTTAGTCTGTGGTAAATAATGCTGAGAATTTGCAAAAGTGGCAGGTTTAAAAAAGTCCAATGAAATTAACATTACCTTATTTGAATATGCAATGTATTCATTTCTCAACATGATTTTTTGCCCAGTCTGCAGTATTTTTTTTACATTCGCCTTTTTTGAGATAGCACGATCCGATTTGGGATGTATGATCGGAAGGTCTGGATGGTCCTTCATACAACCTCATACAAGTCGAGTGACTTGCGCCCGCGTCGTAATGAAGAGGTACTGGCTGCTGGGAACCGGTTCCGAGAGAACTGCGGCGGATAAAACCAGAGCACCCTCTACATGGTGCGCGGCTTCCAGTTTCCGCCAAGGACGTGGTTGTAGGAATAGGAACTACGAATTTCGATCTACCGCTCTATATAGATGGCATCTAATTCTTATCATCATTTTTCAATCTATGCGTACCTACCGTGATGTGCTGTTAACAAAATCTGTTGGTGTCAAAGACAGAAATAAAATTATCATCCTAAGTCAAATGACGAGAAGAATTTAAAACCCAAGAAAGTTTTATTTTTTTAAATTTCATACCATTTGCTTCTCCGATTCATCTATTGTATTTTATTTAGTTAACGGCCTGTATACAACACTCTGTCTATACCCAACAATAACTGTAATTTTAGAACCACAGTTATTTATTACAACTACTAAATACAATCTAACTTACCTTTTGTGTGGGACAACTATAAAATAACCGATTGTACGAAGAATTAGTAAGGAGAAAATTTCGAAAGATGATAGTTGCGTTAATAAAATACTCGTTGCATTTGTTTTTATAAATTATAAATAATTACATGATTATTCTGTCAGTACGAAAATGTTAAATATTCCCACACGAAATCGTGCACCAAAAATGTTTTATGCATTTAATTTCCACAACATTTTTGTTATTGTTCCATTTCAGTTATAGCTTTTCAAAAGATTATTATTGTTGTTTGAATTCTTTAGTCGCAGCCACAGCGCTAAATCAGAAACAGCTTTAGTATTCTAAGCGTTGTCCTAGGCACGCAGTAAATCACTGGTCTGACTGAACGGACAGACAATCGCACTAATGTTTCGACGCCGAATCGTGTCTTTATGCATTAGGTATACATTATGCAGCACACGACATTGTGCGCAATATGAATGGTTGTGCTTTGTAAATGTGATGTAACTGTTGTGCGAATGTACATGATCATGAATATCTGGATACATTGGTTGGAATAATTTTAAATGTTTCTCGGTGTAAATTAGTAGAGGTCACGTAGAGGTACAATTTAAAAATGGGCTATGATTAAAGGTTTTCGAGCTTAAAGAATTCGACATCTAAAATTAACTTTCAAATAAAAAAAACATGTATTGAATTCTGTAACTCTGCTGTTTATAAAGTGCCAATGTGTTAATTTGTGTGTGTGTGGTGTGTGTGTGTGTGTGTGTGTGTGTGTGTGTGTGTGTGTGTGTGTGTGTGTGTGTGTGTGTGCTTTAAGTGTGTGCTTTAAGTGTGTTAAAGTTTAGTTTAAATGAAATAATTACTTTGCTAAGATGTTATTTTCATTTGCGTCTGAGTTTTTGTTCTTAGAATTTAAACTGTTAGAACTTTAAGTTAAACTGTAAGTACACAAAATGTTATTGTAACTCATTTAACCACAGTTTACCAAAGTGAGATTATTAGAATAGTAAAAAACTGTAAATAATAAATTCCGTAGTTCTTAGATTTTAAACGTAACATATACTATGTTAAAAAAACGTACAAAGTATTTTAGATTTATATTAATAATTTATTGAATACATTTACGGTTTAGTTGGTAGAAATTGTTGCATTTGTTTCGTTTTTGTAAAATTATTTTAAGGATTTTAGTTGTATTTATTATACAAAATTGCAATAAATTTTCTGTTTTCTAAAATGTATTTCGTATTATTTTGTAACATCAGTCTTAGCAAAATAAAGTAAGCTTGAAGCTTAAGCGACTCCATAAGCAATATAATGCTAGTACCTATAATGCAAAATAATTTGATTAACTCAATCATAACTCAATAAAACTATAGGTATACCCCGTTCAAAATAGGCGTGATTTTAATTTGATTGAGTCTATCAAATATCTATGTTAGTAAACATTGACGTTCTTATTTGACGTCTTCAGTAATAAATTACGAGGTAAAAATAAAATGTAAAAAAATACGTCTTTTATTCTGAGTTAATGCGTCATGTAGGTAAGTTCGA
The DNA here is from genome assembly GCA_029255725.1 of Scrobipalpa atriplicella. Classification (NCBI taxonomy): domain Eukaryota; kingdom Metazoa; phylum Arthropoda; class Insecta; order Lepidoptera; family Gelechiidae; genus Scrobipalpa; species Scrobipalpa atriplicella. The sequence continues at coordinate 13,027 of JARACY010001767.1, read as the reverse complement.
TGCTCCAATTTATCACTTGAGTGTCATAATCATAGGCTCGTATTTATAAAGCGATCTCAAGATTGAGAGCAATATTAAGTTGGGATTTGACAGGTCGTTTTGTACTGAAATGACATTTCTGATACAAACTTCGCTGTCACTCTTGAGAGCTAATTATAAATACGACCCATAATATACCCTTTACGGCATACGAGTCCAAATATGTCCACAAATTTTTTATCAGTTATTTTTACTCAGTGAAAGTAACTAAACAAGAATAAATTATCAAAAATGGGTGGTCATATTTAGACTCGTATGCGTTAATGGTTTAATTTAATGTATTAAGTTTATAAAGCATTTACCTACTTATAATTTAGTACTAATCGTATACCTACCTAACCTACCTAGGCATAAAAAATATGCCGCATTCTAAAACTCGACATGTTGAATATATACCTAGAGATGTTTTTGCCGATCTACCTCCAACAGCGACACTCGAAGCATCCGTTCTCACGGCTTGCGAAACTCCCGCGCTGCCGGTTTTTGGCAAAATAATCACGTACTGCCAATAAACTGCCACTACCTAAGCTTTGAAAACCTCTTGTTTTAGAAAGCACCGCTCTCGAGTGAAGAGTGGTCGTTGAGAGCTGATTTAGCACTTGGCGTTGAAGGATTGCCTACAATAGGCCGCATCCTGAGGGGACGCATCCGGAGCGTGTGAAAGTCGCAGAGATCAGCAGAAAACGCCGAATAAGGGATGGTAAGGAACTGGGAATGGCATTTCTAGATAAGGAACTTCTGAAAACTTGCGGTGTACTTGAGCATGAAAAAATAATATAAGTAATTTTGTATTGATTCATCTTCGGTTGTTTATACCCAATTTGAAACTTGCTTGGAAAGTAGGTATAGCTACCTACCTATCATATTTATATACCCTACATGAAATTATGAGGTGTTATACTTCTTTCTCATCTAAGTAATTATGTGTCCCGCCCGTGTAAAGCAGCTATTACACTACTGTCTATTTAGCATTCGTTTTGATATACATTGCTAGTGCACGGGTTGAGCTAAGCAGCAATGTATATAAAAACGAATGCTAATTAAAGTCGGATTTTTAATTCAATGCAGCAAACTGACGTTTGGTGGGTTGCCGCTTTTTTGGGAAAAATAAATAGTGATGTGCTTAAAAGATATAACTCAATCACTCATCTAGTGACATGTTCATATAATATCAAAGTGATAATTTTAAGCTTATTATGATTTTATGTGACTTGACCGTTGACTTGGACTGGATGTGTCAACAAACAAGTAAATGTGCTTACGGAATGTTCAACCCATAAAAAACTACCACGAGCCGCCTCTGGTCTCTGTGTAGCGTCACTCAAGGGACTAGCCATTTTTTATATATCTACCTCTCTCCTCAAGAAATAAACTTAGACAATAACTTCATACATCAAAAATGGCGGCTCGATATCGGCGAGCCAGTGTGAAGAGGCTCAATGAATCAACTCATTGAACTTTAAATTGAACTGGAGTACGTCACTTTGGTTTTTGGCATACCTGAAAAGCCAGCAGAGGTACTCGAGGGTTTCAGAGTGTTGAAATATAGATGACGAGCTGAAAATTTGTAATCACGTTCATATGGCCCCCTTCTTCTTCTTCCTGTCGTGCTGGTTTCGAGTCGATCGACTTGAAGAACCCCCCCTTAAAAGTTGAACGTGGCGAAAACCGTTATTGTTAGCCGTAGCCGTTGGTTGATGCTCTACCTACCCCGCAAGGGATATAGGAGTTGTTTTGTAGTAAACGTTGTAGGTACCTATTCATCTAGAGAAGCTATTTTTTTCAATGTATCTAAAGTATGTAGACTGGATTCGCATAAAGCGGCGGTGCCTCCAGTGCCTCCACCTACGGACTCCGCGGGTGGTCCCAATTACATGTGCCTGTCTCGTATATCTTACGTAACCCTAATTATTACCACTTCAAGTAAAGATCACCATTAGCCGGCACGAGTGAGCTATACAACAAAAAAACCAAACCAAATTGAGGGCGTTCTTTGATATGAAACAAAGATTTGGAGAGCGGAATTCCTAAATTGGTTCCAAATAATTTCTACGAGTCACGGAGTAAAATAGATTTATGTGAGATATCAGTAATAGGAGCAAGTTTTTGTTGCGATTGGAATAAAATGTTCCAATTGAGCATACCTACCTACGAAACAATTAAAAGAATTCTATGTTATCGAATAGTCGAAGCCAATGGTCTTCTCTAAGCGGCTCACCACATCTTAAAATACCAAATCAACTAAATGAAAGGTACGTTCACATATTGCATGTTTCCATACCAACATTTATCTGTGAGGAAATCAAAGATTACATCCACAATCATCTTAGCTGTCGTTAACACAGTATTCAAATGACGATCAATCACTGGTTAGGTACTTGACATACTAGCATGCCAGTTGCCAGGCAAGTCGCGTTTACGATATGACGTATAGAGCTATTCATCCGTTCATGTCTTAATCTGGCTGGCGGTGCAATAAACCTGGCTGGGCAAGCAACTGGCAAGGCAACTGGTCGTTAGGTGGGGCCCTCGGCGATTTACGACTCAGTAACTAGCTAGCTGTTCCCGTGTATTTGCAAGTAAGTGTATGGGAAGCAGTAAACTGCAGGGATTGCTTTGATGCCGTTGTTGGTGGTGGTGGTACGAGTATGTGGGAACGGAATTAGACATGCATGTTAGGGTGATGAGGAGGAAAATTATGGAGATATGAGTGGACAGCTTTGCGAATGTATTCTAAGGGTCGTATTTATAATCAGCTCTCAAGAGTGACAGCGAATTTGAGTTTGTATCAGAAATGTCATTTCAGTACAAAACGACCTGTCAAATCCAAACTTAATATTGCTCTCAATCTTGAGATCGCTTTAAAAATATGAGCCTCAGCTTGGATAAGGGAGAGTTATTTCCCTAAGTTTATACTAAATATCGTGAATACGTCTACTTCTTCTTCTTATCGAATCAATCAAATTTTCAGCGACCAACGCCCAATACCTAGTAATAAAATAAGAGAACAACAAAAAATATTTCAATGTTTAATTCCCCAAAGTAATGAGTAATTATTAGAATTCTTTTGGCAGTATAAGTCCTTAGAATAGAACCTAAGGATTGATTTTCGAAGAACGGCCACCTTGATTTTAGAGATCAGTTTTTTGTGGAGGGTCCACTTACCATTGAATCCTGGTGATGTTAGGGATATATATACAGGGTGTTAATTTAATTGCGTGCCATAGCTTAGGGAGTGTTTCAGTAACGTAAAAGGAGCCCATGAAAAATATATAAAAAAAAAAACAACTCAATAAATAAAAAAGTTAATAGTCGGTATTTATAATGATTCCAAAAGCTGCATCCAGCTCTCCGGCTATAACAGAGCCCGCGCGAGTCTCTCTCATTGGTCGATAGCGACCCGCGGCGCGCGGGATTGATTATAGCCGGACGGCCAGCCGCAACTCTGGGAATCATAATGAATACCTACCGTTTTTTTTTATATATATATATTTAATGGGCTCCTTTAACGTTACTGAAACACCCCCTAAGCTATGGCACGCAATTAAATTAACACCCTTTATATGGCAAGCTATGGATAAACTGGGGTTAAAACGTTAACAACATAAAAGATATTGATTTGCCTTGCCCAAAAATAGCTGACCTCTATGTAAAAAGACTTACTACATCATTTTAATATTAAATTAAATTAAAAAGTGCGTGACAACTTAAAGTGGCACCATTTTGTGAAGGATTTCATACATTTCCGGTTGTTATTTAGGATTTGTATAGATTTCCTAGGAAAAGTATGAAATATAATTTATTTCACAACACATTTCCTGGTGGTTTTAGGAATTATATAGATTTCCTAGGAATTGTATACAATGACGGATATCATACATTTCTGTTAACATATACAATACAGAGTCAACTTTATTTATAGATAAACCAGAGTACTTTATTCATACATAAGTATGAAAACTTTTACGTATAGGTCGTTTTGTATAAATTATCAAAACGCAAATGGTCACAGCAAGAATCAGGCAAAGAATTCTCCACATCCAGAGAGGTCCTAGCGTGCAACTCCATTCATCTCGCGCCTTCTTGAAGAGCGATACCCAACTTCTAGAAGAAGTCTTATTTGTGTTACGGCCTTTGTCTTCTAAGGTCCGGAAGTTGTCAACCGTTTGCCCCTGCGGTTCGATGTATTCCGGCTGTTCGTTTGGAGGATTGACGATATTTTGAAGCTCGTGACCATTGATCAACAAACGATGATCCTCGAGTGTCTCTGCTGTTGTGTCGACATTCTTATCCTTCGTATCCTTTCCAATGTCTCCCGTTTCGATGGCGTCATCTGTGTAAATATCAATTTTTTCTTCCTCGTGTATTCGGCTTGCTCTCGATGTCGATGGTGGAGGTGGCGCACTACGGTGAATCCGATCATCTGTCCCACTTCGTAGCCCCGTGAATATATGATTTGGATTTTCCATGGCGTCCACATTTACAAGCACCGCGACAGTCGACCGTCCGGCACAAAGGCTGTTGCCACACTGCGTGTTAATACCAACGAAAATATAACGCTCTAATACCGAGAAGAGAAACAGATCGACGCTTCCATTTCACGTTTGCGACGCGGATGGAAAATTCCACTACGCAGTTTGAATTTTCATGCGTAGTGTCAGGGTCAATCACAGAGCAGATATAGTAGGGGGTCAATATTATTATTGAGAAGGCGGGGCCTCGTACAGCACACGCACGCGTGATTGAGTGAAACGTTTATACTTAGGATAGCTGGTGCCCGCGACTTCGTTCGCATTGAAGTATGCGAATCAGAGAATTTCTCTATCTTGCCCGCTGTAGCTAAAACAAACAATCCATGACACCTCACTACTTTAACATGAAACTTTTAATTGATTTATGGATAGATTATCACTATTTTAGAGACGTTTCATTGTAACTTTGTCAAATTATCCTTTCTTTCCAGAGAAATAATTTTTTGAAATATGATCGATTTATTCTAAAAGGACGTAAGTCACAAAGTTCGTCCGTGTGTAACTTTTCCCTTTGTCAAGAACCTTGTGCCAAGAACAAAAAAAAGTGACATATTGATTGATTGTCAGTTTTTTTTTTGTATGCATAGGTAATAGGCAAAGGATATTGTGACAGAAAACGGTATTACTGGCGCTAGCCTAAGTACCTCATCAAACTCGACATCTAAACTACAGGTCCATCTTCTCATTCATTGTCTGTCTCCTTCGATAATTCAAAAACGAGTGAAGATTTTACATTATTTTCTTCTCGAAATTAATGTGTTTAGGAAAGCAAAGATGTCCCGTATATATTTTCATACCTGAATTCTCTTTATCTACATTCACAGATCCCGCAAAAACCGGGATCCCGCAAAGATACCGGGTGCCCGGGCACGGCACATCACGAATCACAATATGCCTACAGTATAGGTTGTAGAAAAGTAGAGTAAACAAGCGCCGCCCGACATTTTGCGCAGTCGTGTCATCGTGTCTAGCTCAATCGCAATCCGGGATGGAAGCGTGGAAGGTCGTCCCGGAACTACGAGCGCGGTGGTCTGTGGAAATTAAGTCGCGGTGTAAGTACTCGATGAGTACTCGATTCTCTATGCAATTCTGTATTAGTGGCACTCGGATACCGGGTTGCTTGTAACTTGACTGATTATGGCCTGACAGGAAGGTTCTATTTTCCCAAGCAACATAGTACCTTACCTACTTCAAAATGTAAAAGATACGAGTAATGGCTGCGCACATTAAGTTACAGCTAAAATTAAATTGAGTTTTGAAAATTACTGTCCACTTCTCTCTTAATAAGGTAAAGTTAATGTAACCTCATAGCCACATCAATTTCCGAAGTAAAATATCTGGTTAGCTAGATAGAGCTACACGATTTGTTAGATTAATTTCCTAAACTCATTTTTTTCTTGTATTTTATTTTATTTTCGCCATTCTCCCTAGTCGCATAACATTTTCCTTCCTTGACATCTCAATTTCTCTCATCGCCTCTCACCAGCATATCGTCTGCATAAACACGCAGATGAATCTCTCCGAATCTGCCATCCAGGTGGTCTAAGAACTCTGGCTTCCGTGAACATTAGCTTCTCTGACAACTCTACTCTCTCATTGCTATTTGCTACTCAAGTGTCTCAAGTGCTCACAACATTGTAAACGAGCTGTAATCCGCTGATATGTGTAGTCATCTGTTGCTACTATTGCATACTTAAATGTGGAAGAAGTTGTAAGAATAAAATTGAAGTAGAAAATACATGACGTCAAATTACAGTGCTTCACTTATTTACTTCAAATGATTAAAGTCAAATAAATAGTAGGTACTTGATCTAGAAGAGAACTGGAACTATTTCTAGAATATTTTAGTTAAATACAATGAATGACAACTTTATGTTTGTTTAAGACTTTCGCGCTTTGTACACATTTTTAACATAATATTAGATCGGGTCTGAACCATTCGCGCTCAGACCCGATCTAATTTAATAATGGTAGCAATTCGTGGTTGCAAAATTTGCGACTTAACTAATATAAGTCCATACCTGTCACTTTCTATCATGAGAGAACAGAACGGGCTGGCAATAATTTTAGTTGAGATTTAGCTAAGTCGGAATGGTTACGAATCGGGCCCAATGTGACAACTCTATGTTTTTCGTATTTCAATTTTGATTACCCATGGCCTGAACTGAACGAAAATTTAATCTACTTAAGGATTGCTGTGTTATCTTACTACTAGTGGGTCAACCAAAGCTTTTCATATGGATGGAATGGGCAGACGAATTTACAGGGTAGGGAGTACTAGAGAGCTTCGTAGTCCATCATGATTCGTGCAGTTTAAAAATCTCATACCGAATATTTTCCCTAAAGACAACATTAAGTAATTTGGAACAATCAGACATTAGGTAAGTGTATTACAGTGAACGACGAATGGTGGGTGGTCGCCGGCGGCAACGTCACTCCTCAGCTCGGCCCGTGACGCTGATGTTCTCAGTAATTATGCCTTAAAACGGAATAGTTTCATCATTGTTGCGCCATCATCAGCCATCACCATCACGCAATCGGTTTGATACACCGTGTGTGGTACGGTACCCGGTAATGCGTCTAAAATACGGACGAATTAAGCGGACATTACACAAAAGGCAAATTATGCTTTTTGAGTAATTACTTACCCATTAGAGTGCAATATCATCACAAAACCAAATCACCATAATAGGTAGTACGAGTAGGTACCACAGAATAGAAAAAGGTAGTATACACTACAGTGTAAGGGACACGGGACGTTTAAAATTGACATAAATTACTACAATGCGTGAAACTTTTTACATGATTGCATTTCATTTTGTTTATCAAGAGAAAAAATATTTAATACCTAGGTATTCTGTATTTTAATTTAAGGGTTAGCAAAATTGATTAGATCGTTTATTCAGATAAGTTTAAAAACAGAGATCATCATCATCTTTAATCGATTTTAATAGATTAAAATCGATTAAAGATGATGATGATCTCTGTTTTTTAACTAAATTAGAATAGCTACCTATCAGTTTTTGTTCATCGATTTAATATTATAAAAATATTTATAATCTGAGCTGGAAGCGTGCATGATTTTTGCGCTAGGTAACCTCATGCTGTGTCTGTCAGTTAATCTTGATCTTGCCTGACATCGCTTGCTGCTTTTTATTACGAATTAATCTTGTCAGCATTCGGTTTTATCTTACAGCTGAATAATAACTTAGTACAGCTGCTGTATTGTATAAGATCAGTAGCTATCATTAAGGCGTAATATTATACGAGTGTGTTGTGTAGGTATGGCATGGCAGTTTTTATTTCATATTATTTATTTATGATTCGGTATCCAGTTACTTTTAGGCTCGTATTTATAAAGCGATCACAAGTTTGAGAGCAATATTTAGTTTGGATTTGACAGACCGTTTTGTACTGAAATGACATTTCTGATACAAACTCAAATTCGCTGTCACTCTTGAGAGCTGATTATAAATACGACCCTTACTATTTTCAAATCTTATTTCAATTTTCTTATCTTATTTTGTAGGTAGCTTTCTTTTCTGTTCAATCGTTGACTTTCTAACTTTGTATCTTTCAAAACTGGAACGCCTAGATTTCATGTTTCCCCGTGTTACTGCAATCGCAAGCCGCGGGCTGTAGGTAAGTTTATTCCCAAGTTTAATAAATCCTGTCCATGTTTGATTTAGCTTTTACAAGATACCGTGGCGAAGTCGATCACGGAGCGTGTTCAATATCTGCAACAACATTTGAGTCGCTCACGAGTGCTAGCTGCGCCCGCGCCGCCGCTAGTAACAATTATACTGAAGATATGAATAGGATTATGTGGAGTTTGCAATCTGTTTCTGGCTTTCTAAGCACGAATCTCGTCTCACTCTAAAATAGTCCGCAATAGGCAGCAAAGTTGGCGACTGGTTCTATTAAGTTTTTTCAATGTAGATGATGCCTAGCTCAGCTAGGTAACGGTCGTGTGATGGAGCACCGTCGCCGGCGCCCTAGGCCCGCCGTGTTCAAAGATCGTGCCAGGAAGGCTGGTTACATATTCAGCTGATGTGAAACCTGATGGAAAATCACGGCAAACGGTTTTTTGTAGCTACATATAACTAAATGTTGGCTTGAGTATTTCTGACATTTCTGAAAACGGTACAGTCGGCTTGCCAAGAAACACTTTGCCTTAGGTGAAGTTTTGGTTCCTCATCCTGTTTGAAACGTGTGGTATACAGCACAATTAATAGAAAAATAAAACATCACATCCTCTGCTACAGCACCCAATTCTTCTTCTTCTTAGCGAGTGGATTTTCGAGTCAAACAACGACCCAATTTATTACTATACAAAGTTTTTTTTAAATTATGGAGATTTAAGCTACTACCTATTGAATTCTCTAATCTGGCTACTGTCGTTACCCCATCGTCACTAATCCTTATTTACTATTCAATGGTTTCCTGCTTACGATTTCTCTAGTGGGCAATTTTGTCGGTATTTTTCAAGATTAAGCAGACCGCTCTTCAGAAGATTCCCTAATTCCCTATTTAGTAAATCCCAACATTATTTGTGGACAATTTAGTGTCTCGTGCCGCACCTTCGAAGCTTCTAGGAATCGTAAACAATGAAAAACATTCAACAAATATCTCCGAAGTTTATTCGTAAGTTTAAGGCAAATCGGGTTTTCCTCATATTTTATCAAAGATCTTTTATCAAAGTGGTAGTTCTTGGATCCTTGCGATGTATACGACACCTGAATTAAAATTTGTGGAAAAATAATTCAATAGATTTATTATACAAATTCACTGATCAGTTTAACGTTTTCTTTTGTTCTGTTCTACTAACATATAGAATAACATAATCTGGCAATATTTAAAATACAAGGTTCTACTTATAATTTTTCCCTAGCTTCATTGGCAAACAAACGGACATCGATATTTTTTTTGAGATTGAAACACAATATAGAGCTGTTTTTCTAATTTTTTTATGCATTTCAAGCAATAAGCACCACAAAGTCTGCCTATGCGCAAGCGCATGTTGTTCAACAACAAAGCCGAAGCGTGAGCTTTAGCGCGCCGGAGTCGCACAAAGGCCAGTTTTTGTGAACAACTCGTAAATTGCGACTACCGCCATAAGCTGGGCCCTAAGATTATAATTTATGGCTGAGTTTATGGTGACTATGTTACAAGAATTTTGTTGGGTTTAAATATTCGAACCAAAACCATGTGCGTCTTGCCCAGAGGTGAAATAAAAAAATCTCTACATATGTATTTCAAACATCACATTAAAAAATAGGTTTTTATTTAATACTGCATAGTTTAATTTATTATATATTTTTCATATAATTATATAAGTTGACTAGTAAGACAGAAAATTTAATGCTTTCCCTCTTGACTTCTAGCGAAAAGCCATAAAAGTCTAAACGTGCTAACTGCATATCTAACAGCAATCAAATTGAAGTTGCACTTTCCGATGAAGCTTTGAAAGCTCTTGCTTCTTTGATCCCATATAATTTTAAGACCCCTTCTTAATGGTCACCATACTGATAGACTTGTAAAACGATCGAACCGAATAGTCTTGGAATAAATCATTCGCTTTTTATAAAGGCATCATCGCCTCCACACTGTCACCGGCCGGCGCGGCGGCGACATCAAACGAACGCCGGCTTTGTGGCGCCGCCTGCGCGCGCGACTATGAAGTCTTCATTAAAAAGCTCCGAGCTTTGATCTGTCATTCGCTACATGAAATGATTGGTTGGAATTGTTTCAATGTAATTGCTTGTCAAACATAACCGTACACCTACGAATACGGCGTATCGATAAAATTTGATTGGTTATTTTATTATAAAAATAGCTTTCTTCCCCATAATTAAACACGGATAAATGAGATTTCCCGTGGAAATTTTACCAAATTGAAAACGATACCATTTTCCTTTTCTTTAACTATTTGTGAAGTGGGATGATCTTGGCATTCCCTCGAGTTTTCTTCTTTTTATCTCGAGTTTCTTTTGACCTTTTGAGGCTAGTTAGTATTCGTAAAGGAGACGTTAATGCCTAGGCGTGTTACAGGAAACGCGGTTCTCGGAACCTGAGGATTTGGCGTGCGGTGCGGAGGCAGGGCAGCTGGGCAGGTGAGCGCCGGCTGAGAAGCCGCCTCGCCGCCGCCGATAGAGTCATTATGTTCCATTACTGGGCACCGCTTCTCAAACTTTAGCTTGTAGGCATAATTAGTGGTTAAATGATTACATTTTTTGAATGTCTTTGTCTTTTTTGTGAAAGTTTTTCACGTAATCAGAAGTCAAATCTACGGCCATCCATGCAACGCTAACCAAGTGTAATTTAATAGTTCTTTGTTGGTGATGGTGTCAGGTCAGGTCAGGCAGATGAATGACAAAACACAACTGTTATCAATTTATGTTTACAACAAACGTCATGTACTGCAACAACTTTACGGTTTCAGTTATATATAAAAACTTAAAAATTAGATATTTCTAGGACGATATAATTAAGTTACAAAATGAAATGATCGGCTTTAGTTTTTTTTACAGATCTCATGTCGAAATGACAAAAGTTTGAGTATCCCTGCAGTCCGAAGGCTGATTAACTCGTCGAGAGCTGGCGGGCGCCGGAGGGGCGAGAGGGACGCGCGGGGAGGGACACCAGCCAAACCATAATATTATACAATCATTTTCTTACAGCCTTTTCTTACCTTTTTTTACGTTTCCGCTTGCTCTCTCCGACTCCGGCGCGGCGACAGGGGTGTTGAACTAAGTGGATGGAATGGAACTCCAAGTGATCTCATATCTGAATAAGAAAGTCTGATATATCAGAAGAGGTAGGAAAAGAATCCATGTAGGAATTATTATTTATTGTATCAACTAGAAATAGGAACAACATAGTTGACATCCATTATTCGAATTATTTGATATTATGACTGTCAAACAAAAATGATAAGTATCTTTAATATGAAATGTTGTGATGAAAATTTTTGATTTACGTGACTACATCCTGGTTACGTGCTATCCTAGGTGGAAAATTTCTAAAGAAAGTCCATGTAAAATATTGTCTTGTAAACATAAAACCCTATTCTTTTAAAGCCGTCTTCCCCGGTAAGTCTTAATGGCTGAATTAAATTCCTTTCGTGGGGTCTCCTATCTGTAGGTTAAGCTAAGCTAAAGGTTGACGCTTTAACCTTTCCTATCTCGCAAACAGTTACGTCTCAATTTTATTTAATCCCTTTTACGGGATTCTATAAGATTTGTTACACCATTTAATTGCATATTTCAAGTCAACTGTAAGTTTAAGCTCTTTTAGTTTCGAATGTTGCGCGTTGATGTCTTTTGTATGAAAGTTCCTATTCAGAATTTTGTAAAATAGTAATATGAATCTAAGTTTCTTTTATACAATATTATTTCGATATAATTATTGGTTCTAAAATGTTTTAGTAACAATGGATAAATAAAGGTATATGAGAGGTTCAAGATAAAGCGAAATATAATAATTATTTCGATACTCCAACTAACACAATTCATATTTTCTTGACATTCAGGACATTTTTAATCTATGCCTTTTTCTAGATTTGCTTTGTATTTGCTGTACAATTTATTCACCAAGTCTACGTATTTCTCTCAAGCTTGGTGAGGATGCAAATGCATCATTAGAGAGAAGAGGAAATGACGCAGGGTTCCGAGCACACAGCATCTTAATTAAAATACAATCGCTCAGTTCGAGGTACAATCAACCACAACCACAATTACACGCTGCGCTCCTCCGCAGTTTTACTAAGGATTCTTTTTACTTTGGAAGGTGTACAATGCTGTGTCGATGACGGGGTTATGTTGGACATATCTTCCCGTGTAGGAAGTGTGGGAGTGGACAGCCTACGCGCAGGCGCACGTGCAGCCGGATGTCGTGATAAACGGAACTTGTGTCCCGTGTCAAACGCCCAGTCAAAGTGGGAGACTTAACGTTTCTTTAGGATTTTATGGTGTTACTTTCTACTTGAAGGCTTTATTTCAAGCTCGAATTGTCAGACAGTTTACACGGCAGACTGATTTGAATACTGCCGGTCGACTCTACATTTCAACTTAATTAGTACTTACTTCGCTTGGCTCAAGGGGCGTAAGCAGATTGATAATCATAAATAAGTAAGTTTATACTCGGGCACTTGAGTAGCTTTTAACTCTCTGAAGTTGTAATTTTTCTTCTTTACGAGATTAAGCCTACTGACTTTGTCTGTAGGTACTAAAAACGAGTTATAAAACATACAATATTGAAAGTAAAGACTAAATCATATTCTTTGTAATTAGATGTTAGTCTTCAAGAAGTCTACCGCCTACATAAATAAAAGTCGCCGGCATATGTCGTTCACTGTTGACAACTTTATGTATTATGTAGGTAGAGTAGAGTGCCTACCTTACAAAATCATACAGTAAAAAAAAAGTTGTAGGTGTAAAAAACACTGAACCTATTCC
>JARACY010001766.1:0-52338 GCA_029255725.1 Scrobipalpa atriplicella | reverse complement strand
GTACAGGCCGACTAACTGGGAGTATGTGGTCGGAGGGTAAGCGCCGGGCAGAGACGCTCCAGGGAAGAGCGGCCGCTTGAAGCAGGCGAGGCGCGAGCGGCCGTTGAGCGCAGAGCGGCGGCGCAGCTTGCCGGTGGTGCCGCCGATGAACACATCTTCAGCCGACGCGTCCAGCATCCAGTAGTTGCCCTTACCGGGGTCGTCGTAGTGACGAGGCACTTTCACAAAACACTTGTTCAGACTGAGGTTGTGGCGGATAGAGTTTTGCCAGCCTTGCCTGTTCTCCCTGTAGTATGGGAAGTTGGTCATGATGTATTCGTAGATGCCGTTGAGAGTGAGACGCTTCTCGGGACTGTTGCGGATGGCCATCATGATGAGTGCGTTGTAACTGTATGCGGGTTTCTCGTGCTTCTTCTCCTTCTTGTCGGAGTCATCGTCTTTAGGTTTAGTGCAGTCGACCGGCTCGGTTCCCGTGACGTCAAGTTCCGAATCACTGAGGTCTGCTTCTGATGTGTGCGCGTCAGTGGAAGACGGCGCGGGTGATGGGGGCGATTTATTCGCATGGTTCATCAGTATAGCGTTTATACTGAAATCTCCTTCAAACTTCACCATTGTGGACACTGTTAGCTTATCACTTAGTAAGGTAAGGACACGCTGCGCGAGTGAACGGTCTGCGAGCGGCAAGCGGACTGCGGGCGCGAGGGCGGGCGCGGGTACTTATACTCGGCGCGGCGCGGTCCGCCTCCCGAGCTTTGGGTGCACGTGCTAGCCAATCAGCGCGCAAGCTTTCCGGTACATAGGACACACCCTTATCCCCGCCGCGCCACCCCGCGCTCCTCGCCCTCCCCTGGGAGCTCCTTGCACTTCTCTATACTTGGTTTTATTTTGAAGCCTGCGCGGACTCTACGACGAGTTTATTTATTATCTTGCATTTCTTTTATTAGATCTATCTGTAGGCACAATTATAAAACGATTGTGGTTTGTAATGTGATTAATGATATTATTAGGGCTATTAAAAGTGTACCGAATGGTTTAAAGTCTCTTGTTTGCGTTGGGAATAATGTGGGACCCAATTCGTCGCCTAGTGGGACTCCCTGTTGCATTCTAGTCTATTTTAGTAGATAATCGTTATATCAATTTATAAGTATTACCTATGTGAATAAGTAATGACGTACACTTGCAATATGAGATTGTGTACCCGTGAAAGATATCCGGATTTTCTGTGTGTATTCAAGAATTTTGGAGATTTTAATTTTATCTCATTATCTTGTTAAGTACTGTCACAATGTTTAAAAACTTACATTAAGAATTTATAGCATTGTTTTTGTGATCTTTGGTTTAGGTGTGTGTCTGGTTTACACAGTGTGGCTTCATTTGACGTAGGCACCTACTTACTTACCTTACCTATTATAATTTTGCAGTGACGTTATTTTGGCCTTGAGCTCCGTTTCATAAAATTTTACTTATAGATAGCTATATATTTTTACATTACTCATATATTTTTATATGAGATAAGCTATCATAATTAAACATTAGATACATATGTTATGTTTTTGTGGGATAACAATAAGATTAACTTCACAAATAACATGATTACAATTCGAAATCGTGTTTTATCACTATTGTTAGGTACATATTTTGCTTTTATTAAAACTATGATTATAATATGTTCCACAATTATTGATTTTTAGTTTTGTATTATAAATTGAACATAAGTTTAATGAAATTAAAAGTGACGTTAAATTGTTACACCCAAATACCTACATACAATAATATAATCTTTTTAATGAAAATAATCGACATTATCGATTATGAATGACTAATCCAAATGATTCCATACAGGTATACTACTTAAAATAAAATAAATCTTGTTATCAAACGATGGGATCGTATCATCACGGGCGACTTACCGGCCCCGTACTGACACGACAAGGGTCCGTTTTATATAACTACAACAATTTATAATTACTAGTATAATTTGATGTCGATTGCGTAGGAAGTACTTCAGTGTTTTCTTCGGCTTCCCAGCTGCGCAATGTAGATCGAATTGTACTTACTTGTTTTACTTAATTTATAAATCAAGGCGTGTGACGTCATAGGCTTAGATGCGCGGGTTCACGCTGCTGACATATCACCGGCAAATGGTCGCGGTGGTACCAAATTGATCGTCTACTTTATGTGTATAAGTAGACGATCAATTTGGTACCAA
This sequence comes from Scrobipalpa atriplicella, assembly GCA_029255725.1. Lineage (NCBI taxonomy): Eukaryota > Metazoa > Arthropoda > Insecta > Lepidoptera > Gelechiidae > Scrobipalpa > Scrobipalpa atriplicella. Next base: position 50,129 of record JARACY010001766.1, on the reverse strand, counting down.
GTAATAAGTATCTTCTAAGATACAAAGGAAATAAATTACAACCACAGACATAAAGACTATAAAAATATTAACATTGCAAAGACACCTTTTCTTTAGTAGAAAATTGATACATTTGAAGTTCCATCCCATGTAATTATTTTTTAACGACCACTAGGTAGGTATATTCTACACTACAATAATAACCGAGATTAACAATCGATTACTCAAATGTTCAAAAGTAGTAATAGATAATATAAGTTTCAGAAAACAGATCACTCCCCTTGATTAGATTTGGCACTTGGATGAATATTTTAAACGATAAGCTGATATAAAATTAATTTACAGTCGTTCAGCAATGAGATAAATTCATATCAATCGGAATGACTTCCTTTCAAATTCTACTTATATTTATGAAAACACGAGTTTGATAAGATTATTTGCTGTTTGTTTTATTGATCTTAATCTTAAGTATTATATTATCACTTTCCTTGTATATTTCACGTGTAAATTCACTACAGTTAAGATTGAATTCAGCTTTGTTTACCGCAAGGTTTATCGCAAAACCTTGTAAAACTTGATCCCTAATCCATAATCACTAGTCTTTAAGCGACGAACAGTATACTATTTTGATTACTATTTAGGTGGTAGGTATGGTTTATTTTTTATGTTCTGGTCTATAATACAATTTAACCCACAGATCTAACCTGAGGTTAAGTGCCGGTGAAAGTGGTGCCTAGATAATGCCTATTCAATATTGGCATACAAAGGCCCAGGTACTTATAGGTAAAGCTATAACTCTGTAAGACTACTGCTTAGCCGATGAGATCGCAGGTGAGTCACCCGTTGACGAAGGGGCTGGCGGGGGGGGGGGGGACGCGGAGGGACAACTGAGGGACCGACACTAATCCGACAGAACACTGCCACAAAAGAGACGTCTATTTGACGAGAATGGCGGCGAAGGAGCTAGGCATGAACTCATGACGATGGATGTGGCAGTAGAATTCTAAATTATATTATCTTGGACTGAACGTTAAATAAATTTTATACTATGAGTATGACAAGATTAATCACCACATTTTTAAAGGATTAATTTATGATCAATAGTTGAATTATTAAAAAAGTACGTGTAGATACAGGGGATAAGATTTTTTCATATCAACTTAAATCAGAATGAAAGAAACAAATATTGTGTTTACGTAGATTATTATGTATGTATGTTTTATTGGTTACAATTTTCCTTATAGATTACATCAAGTACTGATAAAAGAATAATAAAAAAAAAGTTGTGATTAATGTTATGGATATTTTAGACAACAAAAATTCCATTGTTTTGCAAGTAATAAATAAACCAAGGTAGTTCACCAACAAAACAATATATTTCCCACTTACATACTCTGTAAAATCTAAGAAGATAGCTGCAAAATGCATCTGAAATCTATAGGAACTGCATCTGTCACATCACAGCGCTATATTCCAAGTTTTTTTTTTTGAGTAACTACTTAAAGAGTTCAATCATTTATTTTGTGGTCCACCTAGTCGAACGCTTTTCTCGAATCCACGTCACCTTAGCGCGTTCTTTGTGTGTCGCAGGGCGCTCTAATTTGATTACACGCCGATACCATCGACGACCCACACGATCGGACTCTTCACTTGACCTTACGAATTGATATAATATGATCACATCTATTTCATTGCATGTTAATAAGAAGAAACTGGAAATATCATACTTACCTACTTTTATTTTTCTATATTGCCTTCTTGTTTTCTGGAAACAAAGATTCGTATTCGTAATTGCTATACCGAAGCAATAAGGCCGCCTTCTGTACACTTAATTATGTCATGTTTATGTATGTTTAATTTGTTTTTCCTGTGTACAATAAAGTATTATTTGATTTGATTTGATTTGATTGTTTTATTATTGATTAAAGATAGCGGAGTCGTTACCAATAGCATAACATCAGTTCTTACGAAGTCTCAAATAAAGGATTACTCCAACATTTAGTCTTGGGCAAGATTATATCCCGATCCTTGAATAATGACACAGCTGAAAGTTTACTTAGTACACATTAAAATCTCTACCTATTGTTATTTATGGGCGAATAGGTATTAACTTCTGTTAAATTGTCGTTGCTATGATCTACCATAAACAAAACCTGAAGACTAACTATAGCATTTCATTATTTACAGTTTTTGTGTTGCAGAGCCTCAATGTAGAGTCAGTTTCTAACGCATCCAAGATACCAATATCTGAATTTAAAAATGTTGCGGCATGACGAACTCCTTATGAAGAGAAGAGGAAATGCAGAGGTGAAGCGGGGAGGGGGTCATGATCTCGAGACGGCACGGGACAATTGCCGGGAGTGTTTGTGACCCGCACCTTAAGTAAGGTTAACTAATTGATGCCCACACGGACCCCAGACCCCAACTAGGGATGGGACACAGTTTCAAAGTTCATATTTTACAATGTAAAAGGCTTATGAGTTTCCTCACAGTGAGATATAGGTAAAGGAGCGTAACGTAAACTGGTATTATATAAATGTGAAATCACTCTTGTTCGTTGGAATAAAAATTGATAAGCGGGTGATAATCCCTCAGATTGAATTTCGCCCGGAACCCCGACCAAAAATGATCGTCCAATAGTACTACAAGTTAATTACTCTCGCGCGATCTTATTTACGCGACGAGCGGAAGGCAGTAAATGCCTACTTATCACGACTCACCTGCCCTTAATTATCTATCAATAAAGTAGAGTCCCATGTGGTGCATGGTTTGTAAAACATCACCCCCTATCTTTTCGCAAGTGTCGTATCGTAATGTCTATTTTGTCCAGTTTCATGAGGAGTAGAGCATGACTCTTTAAATATTTGCACTTAATTTAATATGACATTATCTGGAGTATTGTCCATCTCTAGAGGATGTAAAGTGGCTTGGAGTATGAAATTGAATTAGGCGCGTGGGCGGTGTCGCGCTCATACACGTTATCAGGACTATATTGCCGACCCCCTACCACGAGAACTCGATCTGGACTGTCCTACCATGGGAACGAGAACTCGAAACGCGCTTATCAAAGCAAGTGACAGATCTGAGTTCGTCCAAGGATGTTGCATCAGCAATATTAATTTCCAAAGCTTTTTATAGATTGCGGGACTGAGAATTTAGGTTCACTTTAGAAAATGCAACAGCCTAACAGTTAGTAGATATCTTATAGCTCATAATCAAAGGTAAAGTCCATAGGTAGTTGCTTATTTTTATTTATAAGTTAAGCGAAGTGAGGCGGATGCTGTTTTCCAAACTGCTAGTTAACCACACACGTTGGAATTATAAATACCTAGCTAGATGTGTTTGACATACCCCATAAAAGAATCTCATGTCTCGTGGTAGGGGTCGCCTTGTTGAAGCAATTAGATCATTGTTTCACAAATAAAGTGGACAGTCGTGAGTAAGGAACTGTACACAGACATTGATTAAACCCTGCTTTATTATACACAGGGATGTGAAAAAAAAAACATGTATGATATATGATGCACAAGGATAATACGGTACAGGACGAACTAAATGTACTGAACAACGCTTCATCAGTAATAGAATGGCACATCAAAATACTGCTCTGTATCTGTGGTGTGCTTAGTGGTTTGAGTCTTGACCACTTAATATAGAGGACGTAGCTTCGATTGCCACATAGAAACAATTAAAAGTAGGACCATGAAGATATCACCACGTCCTTCAGATCTAACGCGCAAGCTTTTTTTTGACATGCAAATACCCTGATCCTGAAATTTTGACTATGTTTGGCCTACCTTGATATAAAATCTGTAGTTTACCCAATAATAGCTTTGGATTAATGGACAAGACACGGGTAAACTATAAAAATAGTTCACAAAATACCGCAACTAACCGTAGAGACGTGTGGCATGACCAACGGTAAGTTTGTTTGATGATCTCATGATAATCAGCCGTGTATCAGTATCAGACGACTCCTGTGATGGACACTCGGCCTCTGGACAGTCGGTGCACGAGATGGACATGCTTTGTGGGTAGATATGTCCGCTATTGTGGTTAGTATTATTTGGTTGTTCTTGGTTGTTTTCTACTTAGCGTAGTGTGTGATTTGTATTGGGAACTGCCATGGCATTGACCTTAAGCTGTAAGCATTGAAATTAGTCATTTCTTTATTTACTTTCAGACATTTGTCAGGTTTTACTTCACCTTTACCAAATATAAGTCTGCGAAAACCTTGTCACAACATTCAACCAACATATATGAGTGAATCAATAAAAGCTACTTATGCAAAAATACTATTTCAAAATTTCTTCCAAGGAAAAAGTCTGCACAAACATCATTATCCACGTTTCGCAACCTTCTATGTTTGAACAAGCAAGTTTGTAAACTAGCCACTGACCAGCTAAACTACAAATTCAAACAAAGTTGGTGGTTCGGTAAACGGCAATTGATCGTCTGATCGGGGCTGGCTGGCTGGCTCGGGGGGTGAATAATTGACGCGGTGCTGGGCAGCACGGCAGCAGCACGACAACACGCGTGGGACGCGACAGCTGGCTGCTGCGGTGCCGCGCGACAGAGCCCCAGCCTGGACAAGGAATACGGAATCCTTTGGGCAGTTTATTTGAATGTTATTGCGGTCCTTAAAAACTGGTACATACCTGCACGAAGGCAGTCCAAAGATAGTTTTTTTTTTGTATAATTTCATATAGCTAAGATAGCTGAAAAATAGGTATGATAAAAATTTGTGTGACTAAAAAAAGATAAATCACTTCTGTAGATAGAATCTTAAATACCAATAACTATGTACTTATATACTTACTAACAATGCCGTAGTCAACAAGTTGTAACTTTTGAAGCAGTTGACTCAGTAGGGGGCGAAACTTTGGGGAAGTATCACACTTCCAAATTCGCAGAGTATCAAGCTGTGGTATCAAGTGGTTCCTGCTTCCTGGGGATGACTCCTCGAGTGCTTCTCATTATAACTGCACTCAACACGCTAATATATGAACATTGCTCTACATCAGTGGACTTCAAGATGATGGAAGTGTGAGAAGAATTTCTTTCTCAGATTTTGCAACATTCTTTATACTGTGCTTAGTGAGCTGTACAAGTGTTACAATGAATTTATGTATATTAAATAAAGATTATGATATTATCTTTTGTGCGATTTCAGTTAAAGGAATTATCAAAACATTACCGTTAAATTTCCTCAGGCACGGAAAAATGATGTCCAACAATTGAGAACTAAACTATTAATGGAGGAAGTGTCTTTAACGAGCCAAATAACAGTTTTGAGTCGGTTTCCGGAAATTGCCGTCCAACTACCCTCACCCCCCTCTCCATCCTTTGACCGCCATAATAAACGCTTCTTCCACAGTTTAATCGCTTGCATCCTACACCCGATTATTTTATTATGGACAACAAGGATATCAACTCAAATCTAGCCGCCAATTTCAATCCTCTTTCATACATTACTTGTCCAAACTTACAGGAAAGTAAAAGGTAGTTGGAGACGGTCAATGGTTGCGGAGATTTCCCGTTGCGTCGTCCCGGGCGCGGTACCAGGGTAGCAGCCCCGTGAGAAGCCCGCCAGCTGATCGCCGCCGCCGCCGCCGGTCGCCCGATCAAACGGAAAAAAAGCTGTTTTAATGTTGTGGTCACAGTTTATTTCATTACACTCATCAGTAATGTATGCCACGCTAAGGGGAACTTTAATTGCCAGTAATTATGGTTTAAGTCATATTTTACTGGAGCGAAGAAACGATTTCATTTTTACGGAATTGTCAGGTAAAAGTGGAACGTAGAGCAGGGGACTATTAAATGTTTGAAAATAGTTCTACCAATCGAGGAAAAAAAAAATCTTTTAGTAAAAAAAAATTCATCAACTATAAAATGTGCTACTCTACGTGGGTAACATTATGGATGGATCCAGCTTACATTATATTTTAAGACAAGCAAATAAATAAAATAGTGTATCCGAAGTTTCAAATTTCGAAGTGCAATGATCAAACTACAACCACATAAAAACAAAAATATAATATTTTTACTATTTCCACATGTCAACTACAATTCCAAGAATTCCTTCAATTATAAGCTACTATTTTGAGTAATTAATAGCAATTAGTATTGTGATATAACTGACAATTACACACATCATCTAATGAGAGGGTAGCAAAAACCTTTGCCAGAAACCAAATCACTTTGACCTGTGACATATTCCTGCTTGGAACATAGATGGGAGTATGATAGGAATGTCAGGGATCTGATTCCGCTGGTGCTGGCAGTGATCACTGGTCAAAGACTTTGTTAGGTTGCGACTATGACACGGGCTAGTATTTAGTGTTTTAATATTTAGTCCGCAAATTATCCAACGTTACGACAGTCAAACACTCTAGTAAAATACTTAGTGATATGCTAGATATGTGAGGAAAGACCTTAATAAACATTTTTTGTCGATTAAATCAAATCAAACTCTACATTGCAGCGATTGCATATTTATTTGATAAGTTCTTTTATAAAATAACTTTGACATACTATTTTTATAGATCTTATTCTGCAAACAAAAAAAATGAACTATGGACTAATGTTGTCAAGTTAAAATAACTCTCAATTAGAAAATCAATGGGAATTACCATATTTTTTTTCAGTAAGTACTTATGCTGTAAGTACCTACCCTACTTATTGGTTTTTTGCAAAGAATCATTCAACCACAAAACGAATATTTGAAATAATATCAGTGTATGTATAAGTATCGCTTCCATGTCTTCCATGTCATTTATTTTATCCGTTGGTAGTCTCGTACAGGCCAGTCCTCCTCAAATATTCATATTGTAATGACAGTGGCAGTGCTGCGTGCCACCAGAAATATTACCGGCTAAATGCCCCACTCATGTAATATTACCATAACATTTATTCCGACCACTCTGTTATTTAGAATTTCGTTTCGTATTTCCTAACAATTTTGTGTTATTGACGGCACGTTTAAATATAGTGTATGATCGTGTGGTTTATGTACCTATGTTCAGCTGAATAAATAGGTACTTTGGCAGTTTGTGAAGAATAAAAATATGTTTGTTCTATTCGAATGCTTATATTTTTGCATATTTTGTCTTTATTTGGTTGAAGGATTTTAGTAACTGCAAATAAGCCTCTGCCAGCAGCAACAAAATTCCTTGTGTCCAAAGTGTAGTTAATATTAATACTTTAAATTATAAACAGGACACTCTGAAATCAATGAAGTAGTTTTATCATATGAATGAAATTAATGCTTGATTTATTTATTAAGTGCAGTAGTTTCGATTATTTGTATATCTTTGTCTATTCCGACATCACCTGTATCCATATCTTGCCACCATCGGCATCGCTACACAAAACACGCGCATACCAAAACAGCGTTTGATTGGCAGGCGGCGTCGGTTGCGCGCGCGCACCAACAGCGCAGCACCCGCGGTAGTCGCGCGCGCGTGAACTGTCTAAACGTTCTAGCGCTCCTCACGCGCGACCTCTCACCTCCAGCACAAGAGTAGGAAACTATATACAGAATAAGCTTCATACAACCGCGATGAGATAGCTCATGATCGCCATCACCATCAGCCTATAATATAGCGGGCTCAGCATCTTTGCATCAATTCGCCATCGCCATCAATCGCAGAACATGGTTCAATCTGGCAGGAGTTTGCATTTTCCTAAACGTGGTATTATTCAAGTTGTCTGTTTCATCGGTTATCAGTTCTGGGGATTCCATCCATAAACGGAGCGAATTCCATCTATTAGTGCTCTGCTACAAATACTTACAAGGCAGGAGGACTTCACGAAGACACGCGCAACTGTGGGGCTGCCAGTGCGAGACACGATGGTGCAGCAGGAGCGCACGCAACGCAGTTCCTATCTATCACAGCGCGGTTATAGTTATAGATCATAGAATACTAGATGTAGATTTGTCTCTGTAAGTTTCTTACTCTTGTGATCACTGCAGATAAATAAACCACAATATCTTAAAATCAAATATATGATCCAAATAGAACCTTATCTTAAGAGTCGAAGCCTCAGAATCAAAAGTTTTGGGATGTGGTATTGGAATAGAAATAATTCTGTTTATGGTTGTTACAGGTCTTTCGGATTGCCGCTAAAGCAGTAGGAGGTCAACAGTAGGGTGACCAGTAAATTAAGGAAACCTTCAAGGTACGTACCTACATACTAAAATAAATGTATTTTACTATCTTGGCGCTCTATTTTTATTACGTCTTTATTTGACTTTGACTTTTGACTTCTATATTACTCGAGTAGAATCAATTTCGATACCTTTTTATAGTGACAAATGTTAGGTCAATCTTTGATTTCTTGTATCACCACTTACCAGTGTAAAGAATCGATTATTGCCCAGCAAAATGGGAAAACTATCGCCTACTGAAATGGACTATGAACTAACACCAAGAAAAATCCATGTAGACTATCCTACAATCACCTAAAGCCATGGCAGCCCCAAGGTGAAGTGTCAAAACGGTTGTAGCGTAGACGAGACGTCGGTACAAATCCGACGCGTGATAGAGACAGCTCGGAGAGCCAGTCAGCTGAACTCCTCGCTTCACTGCCTCCACGAGTGAAAGGCTTGTATGGAAAATAACACATGCAAAGCTATATCCTATAGACACGAAAATCTTCGAATATTCTCAAAACAACTATATAGGGACAAGTTGTGCGGCTATGGTGTGGTGACCAAACATGCTTCTCTAGGATTGCGTAAAGAACAAAATACTTACATAAATAATAAAGTGATCGTCACATCTGCACTAAACTGTTATAAAATATTTACTACATACAAATTTATAATAGCACGTTAAGTCTATATTTATTTTAAACACGGTTATAATTTTAGGGTACCATACACACACAAACGGGACGATTTCACGACAGATTTCAATCAGGTTTCGATCTATCTAATAGACAATGTAAAAAACTTTCATTTTTCAAATAAACCTATTGAAAAGTGGTAATTTGACACTTTATGTTGTGTTGTAAGGCCGGTAGCAGCCGATATAGATCTACAAACATATTATTTTTCACTCAACTGGGTGCGCGGGCGCAGGCAGGGTTGTGAATCCACTATAGAGTACAAAGAGATCTCTATCTCTGCAGTTATGCAACTATTGACGTGGGATTGTGCAACGCTGTTTATTCAAATATAATGCTAAACGTTTTATAATGAAATACTGTTCAGACATTCGGTATCGTCGAGAAATCTGATGGCGCTTTATTTAGCGTGAAGCTTTATGTGAAATAAAAGCCGGGCTTTACAGTAAAATCACTAGCATTCCCCTTAAAATAAAGCAAAAGTGTTGCAAAGGTACTACCAGTATGATTAATCATTAAAATGTACATAAGTACTATGGAATAGTATAAATTGGATCATATAATGTTTGATGTAATGACTCTATTCTGTACGCCTAATAAAAAATTACACCAAGTGGTTCGCACAATTTAAATTACTTTTTGTACAATAATAAAACCACATGTACACAAATTGATAAGCCGATAAATGGAAAACGCCGAAGCTTAGAGCTACTCCAAATAGGAATAACAAAGTTCTCATATTCACCGCAAGTTTGAAAGTGGAAACCGTCACAGATGCAACAAATAGGATTTGTCGTCCAGAGACCGCAGCAGGAAGGAAGACAACACCAACTCGACGTCACCCACAAAAACAGCATTGTCGCACATTTCCCAACAGAATAGGATTAGCTATTATTTCTCCTGTTGCCATTATTTGGTTACCCTCCCCGATACGATCTGTATTTCTGTACGAAATATGATCGTTTTATTATAACGATATTTGTAGTTAGCTAGTTGTATGCGCGCGATGGTTGATAAACGTATTGTACTTGCTGTAATGGGGGATATTTGCTTCTGTATTATATTTCCACAATAAAGTTTGTTTGCGATTTCGCTGATAACGCAACTGTCATTTCACGATGGATTTATAAAAGAAATTTGATGGGATTATAGGACTTCTTTAGAGTTTATAAAATTTCTGAGGTACCTACAGGAAAACGACACATTTGTGACTGGACAGAGGTTGGAGTAGAGTTGAATGTCATCATCATCAGTGTCACATTTTTAATTACCTAGATTTTTATATCTTTTGTAATTCCAATTTGAAGGAATGACAGGAGAGTAACTGGATTTGGAGTATCATGATTAATGACTCTACAATCATTATCACTTGTTGTTCTGTCATTATTAATTATTTATCCTAATAAAATAATGATCATTAAATCCTCGTGACGTCATGCATACTTGAGCTGCACAATCAATGATCAAAGTTTAATACTTTGTTTATTTAATAATATTTTGAATTAACTGATTAGATATTCGGATCAGAAATATTGCAAGTAATCCACAATCGAGCTGTTTTGGAAATACAAGAGATACTGTACAGATTATAAAGATAAAGCTAATACGTTGCTGTGAACGACTTATATGATATCTAAACCACAAAATTCGTAATTAAAAATGTTAGATAAGTATTAAGATTTAATGGCCTCTCTATTATGAAATTAATTAATATGTTATATAACTTTTTAAGATTTATGATTGATTTTTATGAGTGTAATTAATATGTTACCATTTTTAGCGTGAACGTCTCTACTTGCGTTATACTAAAATTGAAATAAAAGTGTCATACTTAAAAATATAGACAAAATATGAATCGTCTTTCAAAACTTTAAATCCAATAACGAAATAAATAAAAAAGAATAACAGTCATCATTACCTACCGGTATCTCAATTTTCATCAATAGCGCACTCACAAAGACAGAAAATTACTATAATTATCATCACGTGTATTTTATTTGATATTACAACAGATAAAATAAATTAAGGAACAAGTAAGTAATGTATTATTTCTCTGCTTACAATACAGTAATGTAAATGATAGCCCAAGGTCAATTCTGCTAACGAATAACACCGTTTATTTTGCATTATTGACTTACCTACTTTGGGAAACAGAATATGTACCTAGTATAAAGTATAACGTATACTGTAGTGTAGCTACTTAGTTTTAATTTAGAAAATATTTTTTATCAAAAAATTGTATGCCTAACGGCATGTTTATTTATCATCTTTCTTTACATTTTTAGTTGTATCTTCTTATAGGAATATTTCCCAGACACACACGGTCGTGGCACGAGAAAGAAGAGGCCTATGCCAGGGCATAGCTGCAGGCAATGAGTAGACAAAGGGCTTAAATGATGAAATATGATATATAGGAATATTCGATTTTATGTAATATTTATTCCTAAAATTAGTTTCACGTTATTAAAAAATATGTTACTTGTTTATGGCAATGCTTTGTATCTATTTATCTGTCACCGGCAGAGTTATTACAAATAGAAACAGGTTATTTATGTTATTTCTGTTAAAATGTATGTTAGTAGAATCGGCATCAGCTACATTACACAGCAGTTTCTTTGGCAAACAGTCTGCCCGGTTCACCGGCCCACCGGCACCTCCGAACCAGAACAAATATAATAACGATAATTGTAAACGTGGTGCTGTTTCACACTATGTTATATTATATACTGTAATACACTGTGTATGGTATAGAAGAAATTATGTAGAGTGATTGCTTCATACAATAGAATAGTTAGAGGTACAATTAATTAATTAATTTGTAATACCTTCTTGTTGTGTACCTATTTTATCATGATTGCATTAATATTTTAAAGCGGATTTGGAAGAGAACGATCTTACCAGCGGATGCCGAAGATTTTGCATAGTGGAGATGAAAAAGCCAAAAATCAGACGCCAGCCGGGGAAACGCAAGGCAGAAGAACCTCATGAAGGTTTAATAATTTAAATTTTGGACAACTGGGAATTTAACCCGCAACCTTCTGCGCAGAAAGTACAACTTTCAACTACGCTATGCAAATTATCCTAAAGTTGTTTCCACAATAAATAAATTGTTGTAACAGAAATTCTATTAAGAATTTTATCAAAGCCGGTCTTTTCTCTCCGCTTGTTACACGCACAACGGGACTCGATCCTGAGAACAGATACCTCATTAACAAGTGAAACAATCAAAATATTAAATATGTAGTTTAAATACCTACAACCAACATCATTCACATTTATCACTTATTCACCAACTACAGCATCGTCGTGAAAACTACTAAACTGGTTTATTGAATGATAGTGCATGGGACCATAAAGACCTTTTCAATAAAGAATCAGTATTTTGAAAATCGCTGTGGAGAAATTGGTGGCAAAAAAATGTATGTACCTATACATTCAAAAGATACAGTCGAACAAAAGAACACCTTTCTTCTTTTGAAGTCGGTTAAAAATATTTGTTAATAGCGTCTTTTGACAGCCGATCGCAGTTTATTGCATGAAAACAAGCGATGGAGCGGCGCGGGCGCAGATAAACGCGACCGACGCATTAGCTACCAGCCACCGAACACCGTTTTATTGGACCTATCATAAGTATCCACGGTTACTGACGATACAGCATCCCACCAAAAGCACGAACAACCAAACGAGCCGGTACCTAAGCTACCCAGCGACTGAACACCGTTTTATCTATCTAAGCTATCAGAAGTATCAATGCTACTCTCGATACGATATGGGATTGGATCCAAGAACAAATAAGGTGCTGGGGATCTGCTTCCCGGCTTTATATTCTCCAATTTGCCCGGTCTTTGGCATCCGTTGCTCTAAATCGCACTTCGAATTTCCTGCAGTTTTTCCGCTAAGGACATCATGGACTCAGAGACCTATCCTTCCAAATATATTTTTTGTATTGCACAAAATGTAAGTAGATCTTTGTGGTCCGACCTCTACAAAATATGATATCGTGAGAGAATGGAGACCGGTCCGCTAATAGGCCATATCGCGGCCGCTCCCGGCCTCGTATTACCATCCAAATTAAGTATTTGAGACCATTCCTAAGTATTTAAAGGCAATTCCAAAGCAGCCGACCGATTGGGGTCCACTTTATAAAACTACAATATTATTAATACATTCGGTGTACATTGCGCAGGCAGTAAGCCTTGAGGATGCTGGAGAGATAAACATCCACGTATTGTATACCGAACTCTACTTGTAAATTTGTAACTTCATAAAATGGGCCCCTGATGACCGATTCAAACACCGCGTTGTCCATGGCACTGCCATCGAGTTCAATAATTTAAGGTTATGGTTTCCCTGATGAGATGAAATCACCACCGGTTCTAATACAGCTACCAGAAGTTCTGATGACTTCAATAATTTTCGGCTTTATTACCTATTTTGGTCTTGTTTTGATGTTCTAATTATTCTCAATCAAATTTTAATATGAGGTCCCCTTACTACAAAATCCTTAACATTTTTATAACTATAAGGGACAGTTATTGGTATCGATTTGTGTGAGCACAAAATCACTTAATCTTGACTAAAATGGTCATTTGTCATTGTCTATCCTGAGAAAACAGAAAGGTAAGAACAACAATAGTTATTTTGGGTAAGATTTAGTTAAGTCATGCTCTCCACAAATCGAGCATTATATTAATATATTGCAACAATAGTCTCTTACATTCTTCGATGCAGTCTGCAATGTCATAATTACACTAGGATTACTCAACTGTGTCTCCCTTCGACTTCGAGAATCGATCCCACAACCTCTGGATCAAAAGCACATGGCTGAGACCACTAGACCAAAGTCGTCGGTTATCAAGCGATAGTAAAAACGAGTGAGAGTGAATCAAAGCAGCGTTTTCCCGAGATCCCGGCATGCGGGAGCCAGGGGCAGGGGGCAAAATATTTACGATACAGATTGTTAACGAACTGTTAATACAAACCTAACCACTACAGAACGTAGGTAAACAACTACTGTACCATCCATGCCATGGAAACACCTTATCGAGAGAGATACCAAACAGCAGTTTCTCTATGCCGCGGGAGCCGGGGCAGGGGGCAACATATTTACGATACAGATTGTTAACGAACTGTTAATACATTAATACCTGATTCATGCAAATCACCGGTTTGTTTCCAAATAGAACCGCTGAGATAACGTCGGGGTTGTGGTATAAGGCATAAATTATTGCGGAAAAAACGCACGCACATGTGCTGTGTCATTTTCCTTCGTTTTCTTTAAAAATTCGTTCTACCAACAACCCTGTCAACCCTATCTCTAGATATTACCTATAAAAGTAACCAAAGTACAATATATACAAAAAAAATACAGAAACAAAATATATCACAAATTTTAATAGACTTGAAAATGTATTGGATCTATTTATTTTTATCCAATAGACACTATACTATACTTCGGTGTTGGGTCTTAGTAGGTTACAGTTAATATCGGGTTAAAATGTTTCGGGTTTTTCCCCAAAATATAGCTGTGATATGGATGTTCTATCGATCATATTCTTCTATCATTCTTTATTTCTACCTTAATTTACATCGCTATCTCCTGTAACCTGCGCAGACGCCACTCCCAATGGCATTATCAGTAATAGCGTTATTAAGAAGCCGGCGAGTGGCGTTTCTTCAATCGCCACTCCACTCGTCACACCACTCGCCGTTCCACTCGCCCGTAGCGGGACTTTACACATGGGAACATTAGTTGCACCGGGCTTTACACATGGGCACATAACGATTATGACGGTAGCTTCTAAAGTGGACACCATCTCGACTGATATGGAACCTGTCTCTGATGGATAAACAGACAAACATAAGTACTTACTTATTGAGGAATGAAATAAATTTTATTTAAAAATTCAATAGGATATTATGCACTCTTTGAAATTAGAAAGATGTTAGCCAGCCTAATGGACGTATTAAGTAGCTATAAATGGTAGTTCTTGTTCTCCCTGGAGAGCAAAATTGTCTTTCTAATGGCATGATGCTCGAAGGATAAAACGGTTATGAAGAAGAAACTTTCAAATTAGTAAATATGTACCTAAGTAGGTACACTTCAGATGTCTAAAGGTTCTAGTTGTAATAAAAGTAGAAAACAAAATTGTTCGCTGTCCTAACGTCAATCTTTCAAAGTTCTCACCAAACAAAAGTATGCCCAAAAGTGTTTCTTTAGTGATGTAACGTTACAGACAGACAATACGACAATAAATTACACTGTATTTACTTTTCTATTGTCCCTATACATACATACATACATACTACATATACATATCGTAGGGTATGTGAATATCCCGGACCATTACTGCGCTTCCGATGTAACCCACATTTTATGGCGATGTCGGTAAAATAAACACAATAGATTACAAATCGATTTTGGTTCTAATAGATAATGTGCTGAATCCAGATTCAATGGAAGTGTTGCCAACTTCGCGTGTTTTGGATGAAGGGATATTTTTGAGTCTACATGCCTACTATGTGTTGGATGTTTAGTGAAAATGCTACTTTAAAATTTTAATCCTAACTGATTTTTGAATACACTAGTCACAATTGTACCCACTGTTTTTATTCCACTTTAATTTAGAACCAAAATGTTTGGGGCTGTTTCACAAAAGGTATCCTGATAAACCTATTTTTGTTTACTTTAAAATTGGAGAGTAACAACTTAAACCAATTCTATCGCTACAAATAATTTTAAGCCAAAACATAGATTTAACTAGTTGGCAACTATGTCATTGTTGGTACTTATTTAGGGTTGTTTCTGGGGGCGCGTCCGCGGAATCACGGTGATTTATTTAATTCCACACACGCGGGGTGGCTCTGTCCCTGTGTCCCATTCTGTGTCCCAACAGACAATGGGACCAAATTGAGATGTCCCATTCGCCACGCCGGGACTGCAGCGCCGCCAAAGCAACGTGACAAAAACACTAATAATACATAAATAAAGTCAAATACCACCGCTGCCTTCACGTTCGCACCCCATTAAAATAGCAATAACCCCTATTTTTAATCTATAAAGTCGATATTTCAATAGATATTCCCTCCAGACGTCGTGATGGCGGCTCCATAAATCAAATACGTTTTTACGTAAGGGTTGTTACCTCAATGCCGATACGCTTTTTAATAGTTTACGAAATATTATAAATTATATTTTACAATCTATAAAAGAAACATCAACATTATGCTCCTATTTTCGTTTGCCACAACAAAAGATTAGATGTTTGAAATTTTATTTGACACGATCTTGGAAATCGTCGTTGAGGGTGATTATGGGCAAGAAACATCTAAGTTTATTATTATTGTTCTTGTAATCATGGTGGAGCAGAGCAGGATAATCCTGATTTAAGCTGTTTACCTCCAGCGAGGCTGAGTCAACAAATAACGACAAGAGACAATAGGGCAATTCGGTAAGAAGACGACTTAACTAAATCTCAACCAAAATTATTGCCATCTCTTTCTATTCTCTCAGGATAGAAATTGACAGGTATGGACTTTTATCAGTTAAGTCATGTCATCTCATTTCCAAATTGTCCTCAATGCTTCTGCGCAGGAATGTGTAGCGATTTCAACTTTCGGTGGAATCCTTCCAAAACAAAATCCGGATTTTATTCTAAACCACACAACTTATTTCGTATTGTTCTTCTGTTCTGCACAATAATACACTTTCTTCTTGTTCTAAACGAATTAACACGTATGTTTATCTACCCGGTTCGAATAGGTAATTTCGTCCTATAAATTACCTAGTAAGTAATTTTGTAGAATTTGAGGAATGCAAATTAAGAAAGTCTTGGCTAAATGTTTTGAGTTCAATTAATGTGTCAACTTATCAGTGCTTGCTAAATATTGAAAAGCAAACAAATAAAGATAAAAACCCGTTACAATAATTAAAAATTTCGAACCTCTTTTAAAACCGTTAAAACGAACTAAGTAAAGTTAAAACATTTCAATCTGTTTTAGTTTGTTTACATAAATTTACATAAAACGAGAAAATATAATTACGTAAGCCGACACCGAGTTTTGATTCGAGCGAATCTGGTCCAACATACCTGGTCTTACCCTACAATCTACCAAAATGGCTGCCATAATATTACTTTAAAAAAATAATAACACTCCCAAAAGGGTGCAGCAACAACTTTACAATTATTTTTATTTCAATACATTCGCCCGGTTTGAAATATGATTTGTTAGCCGCCATATTTTTTGACCCCTCTGAAATAAAATAAACTTTAGAACTGCCACATGGTTTTTTATTGTAACAATGGCTGCGTAACGAAACCGTAGGAAAACATGCGCGTACGCAGCCCGGTGGTGTGATTGTTGTAAGACATGGCGTACCGTAGCTAATTAATAAATGACCGAGTTTTGACACCTTTTAATTCCTCCAAATTTAAATCTTGTTTGATTTAGTCAAATTAAAAACGGATAACACAAATAAAAATAAACACTAGTTTGTAAAGCCACCCAATTTACAAATTCTCAATTTCGTTTGTAGTAGTTTGTAGAGTGAACTCTTGTAGGCTTTCTGCGACATTACATAATAATCATTTAAGACAATGCACATCATAGTAAAATAATGTGATTTCATCCTTCGGATCCCAATCCCAATCTCTATCAGACAGTTTCAAAAGAGTTCATGAAATTGTTCTTCAAATCAAGGAAAAAGAAGAAAACAAAGGAATTTTGGGCAATCAAGACTATGTTGAGGTTCTAGTTTATTATTTACATTTTTTTTTAAAGTTATCACAAATTACTGCACATAATGAATCGAAAGTGTACTCTCAATAAAGCACAATGCACAAATCCCACAAGATCCGACACTCCAGTTTCCACACAAAAAGAATATTATTCCGTTCGTTTTACCCCAAAAAATATGGGGCGAGATATTTCAGCCCTCAATAAGTGTCTCATTTCAATGTTACAGTACCACTAATCTCCAATACGGCAATAATAAACCTTATTGCCAAGAAATAGAGTCTTCTTCAGTGATTTCACAACAGCTGACCGTACCACATCGGACCCTAACTTTACTAGAAGTTACCTCGTCCCCCTCTGATTGTGACCCTCTCCCCCGCTCCGCCAGAATAATGCTAATAAATATTTGTAAATGTTTTATTTGGAGCGGCGCGGGAGCATGCGGCTGCAAAAACTGGCCAATGCATGGGAGATAGCGAGTTTATTGATGAAAATCGAAGCATTTAAAATTACTCCAATATTCTAAGAATCAGGGTCGAAGTGACGATGCAGCAAGCTCAAGGAGACAGAAAAACAGCAATCTGATTTTGTAAGGAGAGTTGGTTTCCGCAAGTTCGATCGCCTCTTAAAGGGCCTACCAACGCGAGGAGATCCTTAAGCCAGATCCCATCTGAGCTTGTGATGCCATTGCCAAGACTGGACTGCAAGGAGACAGATCCCATTATAACTTCAAATTCTGTGACACTGAATTATACGCTTCTATTATCCCATTTATTGAATGTCAACGATATGACACTGAATGACACATTGAAATTCGTGTAGGCTTTGGCTACGGTGTTGCTACGCCGTAGCAAGTAATTCCTGCCTTCCTGAAACAATTTTAATCAGGTATGTCTAATCAGTGCTTTACATCTAACGTAATAATAGTACATTGTTTAACGAGTGGAGAACATGACCGATTCCCACGAGGGTGTAGTTTGAGGCCCGAAGCGCAGCTGAGGGCCTCAATACACACGAGTTGGGAATCGCATTTTCTTCCGAGTTATACATAGTGCTTTATACTACACCTATGAGGAAAATATAATTAAAAATCCTTGTAAAATAAAGAATGATATCACTTACATGAGAAGATATCTTAAGAACATTTGAAGTGTCATCATCCATTCGAACAGAACACAAACAAACAAAACACATAATAAATACAATTACACATTACATCGAAAACACTAAAAACCTTATTTACATTGAATAAGTCAAATAAATCAAAGAACGAAAAAGAATTCGCGCGGACATGTTGATTTTACCATATTTTTTACTTAAAAATATAAAAGAGGCAAATGAAGCTAAGCACATACTGCCAAAAAATGTAAGTGGCCAGTATCATTTTGTGGGCTTCGAGATACAAACTTTTTGTGTTTTGGCATCCGCCTGTTTCTAGTTTTGAATTATAAATTAAAAAAAAAATAAAGGAGGGGAGAAAGTACTTTCTCCCCTAGGGGAGAAAGTAAATCCCATATATTTTTGCCGCCCGCATATTCGTTCGCTTGGATTTACGTACTTTCTTCCCTTTTTTCAAGTAAGATCTAATATACTTTCCGAATAGGTGTAGTATAAAAGAATCTTTCCGCTGACTCTTACACCTTGTGCCTTTACAATTAGCTCTATTGTCATCTCCCTAGCGGCCGGCAGTAGGTACCTACCCAGTTCGAACCAACGTAGATCGAATTATGTTTGCACACATGTTTACCGTATAAAGCTCGCTTTTCCATGACCAAGGCCCCATGGCCCTATACAACATGGCTACAAAATATTATATTCCAATTTAAAACTTCTTCTTTTTAAATGTTAATGAGTAACACATTAGGGAGCAGTGGTGTAGTAAGCGCATATGCATGACGCAATAAACAGAGTTTTGATTTTTATTTACTTGTTAGAACAAAATAATAATAAAATTTAATGAGAATGCGAGTGAGAAAACTTAGAATTATGAGAAACAGCAAAACTCACATATATTTGTCCTTACTTAATTTGTGATATACCTTAACTTAAACCAACTGTATAAACATTAAATGTACATATAGTTTGGCGAGTCCTGTCTTCAGCTTGAGACATCTGGCAGGAAGCCTCGCCACGGTTTCAATTGTCAAAAACAACTATACCTATACGTATAGCTACGTTATCACTTACTGTCTCAAAACTACTGGCTGTCACGCGAAGACAACGTTACGAATTATGTAAATACCGCTAATGGTGGATAAGCATTCATGCCTCCGATAACACGGGTTTCAATTTAGACGAGCCGGAATATATGACAATTTAGATATAAATATTGAAATTTATGAGGTTATGATTAGACAGAGCGATTCAATTTAATTTCATCGTAACCTTTGATTGTCTTTTGACTATAATTTTAAATACTTACCTTGGTCTTGCTCTAGTCTAGATAATAATCAGCAATCTTTTAAGGGTTCGTATTTTTGATTTCTCATTAAAATGACAGGATCCCGTTCAATTTTACTACATTGAGTTGAGTATGTTTTATTCATAAATAGGTGTCTCTGATATCCTGGTATCTGGAGCTGGAGTGCTCATTGAGTGTTCTGACGTGCGCAGTGACATGTCACTCGACACTGTCTGTGTGACATCAATGCGAGCTAATTTCTTACGGTCCCGTGCTTTTGTCACACACAATACTTCCCTATTATAAAAACCTTGACACCCTATATTTTTTGTTATAACTTCTCAATCAAATCTCAACGTTAACACGTTAGAATAAAGTTGAAAGTTGAAAGAGGGTAAGTCAATAGAGTGACA
Source organism: Scrobipalpa atriplicella (assembly GCA_029255725.1). Lineage (NCBI taxonomy): Eukaryota > Metazoa > Arthropoda > Insecta > Lepidoptera > Gelechiidae > Scrobipalpa > Scrobipalpa atriplicella. The sequence goes on along the minus strand of JARACY010001766.1, from coordinate 29,750 downwards.
ATGGTTTTGACTTCCGCGCGGACAATTTTCCCCACACATTAGCGGCTGCGCGTGAGTGGAGAGATAACTTCATTATGCCCATTTAGTCACACGATTCACTTCTAAATTTAAATAGAATATATTGCCTCGTTGGTTGATAAGGGTCGCTGGTATTGTGCACTATCTGCTTTTAAATGTTTAGTAAAATATTGCATGAAATTTATGAATAAATTTGAATATGTTAGCGACTCTTTTTTGTAAATTAAATGAAGAATGTTTATGACGCCATTACTTATTTCAATTTATTTATGAAGTAACGGAATCAACTTACTTTCCCTTTAATGCGACTTAGAATTCAAAAACAATAAAGATACGGTAATGCACAAAATATCTACATTTTAAAAGCTCTGAACAAAAATAATAGTACACGTATACAAATTGATGTCGTAGGAAGCATTCGAGCGTCAAAAGTTGAAGACCTGGCGGCGGCGGCGGTTCGAAGCTGGTTTCCCATTTATTAAAGCAATGGCGCATAATCCAGCGCGCCGCGTTCATAATGTAACACATTAGAACGTCTTAATTTCAATCTCGATAAAAGGCATAAAGAACAGTTTTATAAAACCGACACGGACCGATAAGGCCCGCTGTTCACCGACGACGCAACGCAACGGTGGAGTCGACTTGTATATTTTCGATATTATTATTAATTATGAAGAAGATATTATTAACTTAACCTTTAACTATGTTTTAGTACAGGCGTTCTTTGAGCTTACTCACTTACTTACTTACTTACGCTGGCTCAGTGACCCAAAGTGAGTCTTGGTCTCTAATACGACGTGATGACTCTACTTCCCCCGGTCTCGATTCTTTAAGCTGCAGTTTATTAAAAAATAAAATAGCTCGTCAAATTATGCTTTTGCTAATGAAGTTAAAAAGAAGCTATAGATATTTTCAGCCACTTTTGGGTTCGGTAGCTTTAAACCTAAACAAGGGTTGAATCCAGAGATCAGGCAGTAGTTATTTCTGCTAAGAGTAGAGAATAAGAAAAATTATAAAACAAGAACTCAATCAACTTTTCCATTGCTGATATAGTTTTTGAGTCGCAGGTGAACAGGGCGGCCACACCTCATTTGTGTCCGCGCGACATAACTCGCGCGCGACGACACCGCCTCGCCGCTCGCGATTATCGTAATCATGTTGTGTCCCTTCGCGCGGCCGAAGCTCTTTGAAGTGCCGACACCCTACGGTGACCATGCCTTGCCATCGGATAGATTCGGAATAAATTGGTTGAGAATGTAAAATAAAATTGAAGAATCAATGGGTGAAGTGTATTATAAAGTCTAATGAAATTAGTGTATTATAATTTTTTAAAGACACAATAAATAAGTGAGATAAATTTGAAGAAACCTGGACAAAATATTGTTGTGAAATTCGTTAACAGCATAATTCATGCAGTGCTGGAATAATTAACTCGAACAACTAGTAAACTTTTAAAGACAGTTAGACAACGATGTAGAATAATTAAAATTTCAATAAATTACAGATATATAAAAACTTACTTTCAAGTCTTGAAGTCTCAGAGAGCAACAAAATATGGAACCCCTTTTCTTACAGCCCACGAGAAGATTAAGATCTCGTGTTATATTGGAGATAAGGAAAATTAATAAGGTACATACATAATATTATACTTAATAATAACGACGTCTCATGATATATCGAGCTCCAGCCGACGGCGCGGACAGCTTCCAAATATAGACATTAAACGAAGCTAATGACAATTGTATATTATTTAAAAGTGATCAATATTTCTAGAGTATAATAAATTGATTATGGTTCCTATTCCCTCTTTAATAAGCCGACACTTTGTAAAGTTGATCACCAAGAAGACTTTGCCGATGTTGAAAGCAAATTGATCGTTTTGAATCCTGAGCTAAGTCTTTAAAAGGACACTTTTAAAAAGCGAAACATTCAAGGTGGTCCTCAGGCTCAAGTACTTATTTACAATAATAATCTATTCAACAATTAAGAAAGCTAAAACTCCATAGATAATTTGGGTATTGACAATAGCGTGAATGCTAAACTTTAGCAAAACGAGATCAGCCGTGAATGAGTCGTCCCCGATCGCTGCGACCAAAATAAAGTGATTAGGGACCGGTGCGCGATGTTTGCCGACGCTGTCCTTTTGCCGGCTCCAAATAAAATAAATAAATCTCCAAGGATAATCCGCCATGAATAAATAACTCCCATCAGCCGCTTTGTCGTCGGTGACGTATTTTCTATTGACAACTTTTTGCGGACGCTAAGCTACAAACTTTGTTGTGCTGCTCGCAAAATACTTCATCTTCCTAAGCTCTTTACAGACGTTGAAACTAAAAAGCAAATGTGGTTTGCCAAATCTGTCACAGATTTTGCTAATCGTCACTGAAGTTTCAGCTCTATTCCCAGTACTATTGCTCATCATTTAGTCTGGCTGGATTGTTGCGTTTTTAAATCCAAAGTTGGTCATAATCCGTCGGCGCTTAGTTTTGATGTTCTCGAGGATGTTTTTGAGTGAAACGTTCACTTTTATCGGGACATCTGTCTTTGCGATAATTAGCAGCTTGCGGGTGGCCTCCGCCTCCGCCTGTGGTCTCGTCTCGGTGACAACTTGCGACATACATCTCTATTCTTCTCCATTATTCTTCATAATAACTCCTTTTGTTGCCATTGTCATCACTGTTTTCACTTTCTCAGTAAATCCTTTACGAAGAGTAAACAGAAATTGATAGTTTCTCTCCTTTTGCAGAACAGAAATGCAAATCCCATTGTCGCTTCACGGTTATAATCAATGCAATTATAAATCAGACTTAGGTATCAAAATAAATAATACCAACCAAAACCTGTTGAGTGACTCAATCGGCAAAACAAATTAAAGAATTAATAAGCAGAGCGGTGCACTCGTGTTTTGTTTTTATATTCTGATTTGACTTAAGTGATATAGTTTAATTGTTCTGCCACGAAATTCTTGCATTTATGAAACGACTGCTGCCTATATGTATGTATATGCCCTCTGATGGACATAATATGTCTTAAAAGGGTATCACAAATTAGCAAGACGTGATAGAGAGAGTTGATATCGCTGTTTCAACGCTGCTATACGTAAGCGGTTCAATGTACTAACCCTATCAAATACCTAGGAAATATGACTTACAATTATTACTGAGTTTTTGTTGTCTTCTTTACGTAGGTAAATTACCTTTGTCAAAATCTTGCATATCATCAAAGTTGTTGAGTTGAATACAGTTGTAACACATAAAGTCAGAATATGAGAATACTGCCTTCTCATACTTCCTCCAGCAACTCCTTACGCCTTTGTGCGCCGCTTCAAACTCGACCGGTCGTTAATTTGCGCCTTATTACGGAACAAAACGTCTTTGTTTTGCGCGTGATTGTGGTGTGATGTGAAGTTGATATGTTTATTAGACGCCGCGAGGGGGCGGGGCCTGACGTCATGATGGTCGAACAATAACGCGGCGAGCTTTGATCCGGCAGGTAGAAGCGATACTCGATTGATGTGGTGAAAAGATGAGAGTTTTTTACCTACGACTCATATTTTGTTGCACAAAGTGTTGCCGCACGGCCCGCATGTAGCAGAAAAGTTAATGGGTGGCAATGAATTTGAAGATGGGTTTAATGATGCGTGCGTATTCAATCTTTTGACAACGAGATCTATTCTTTGTATAAATAAAAATATGAGATCTTATAGTTGAATCAAGAGCAAACTTGTCTTTCGACGTCGGTTTTCTCATTCTAACGAATTGCCACTCTCTATATTTCAGAACAGCTTAAGATTGTATCGGGGACTTCTTGCCTTGACCAAAAAAAATTACGCATAGGTACCTAATTTACTTGACTATTGCTTTCATTATTTATTAAGCTATCGAGTTAAAGCTTTAGATTAGACCCTCTAAATCCCCGCTTACTCTATGTTGGTCGCAGGAATACCGCGTCATCCGCACTAATAAGCCTTACCTTAGCGCGGCCCGCGAATAATTGAGTAATCTCATATAATTGCGGCCCCAATTTTGATACCCCACCCCTTCCCCCTCCCCTCCGACCCCGCGTCGGGTTTCACAACCTTTCAATTTTCTGTTCGGTAGCTTTGTAGCAACGCTATTGTGTCCCATTGTTCGCTATTTGTTCCTACACCTGTGGTTCACGTCACAGAGTAAATAATTTGGAAATATTATAGCCGAGGAACACGTCAGTCATTGTTGAATTCATTATGAAAATTACATGGTAGCAGCCGCGGCAGCGCTCTTCAATTTTCATATATTATCGAATTACAAATCATTGTGTTATTGTAAGACAAACATTTGGTCGGTCATGCTCGGGGCGGTTTGAGAAATACCGGCCTCTGTGTTGCACTGCGACTGAGCAATATACCTTCATCATCAAAACCATATTAAAGAAGATTGGCCAATTATCTGAAATAAATATGTACCGGTTTTAATATATAACAACTACATTTTGCTATACATACTTTTATTTTATTTATTGTTATTGTATTATAGTTAATTCTTTGCACATTAATACTTTGCATATTGGAAACAATATATCACATTATTACCTTCCTAAATCCACGGAAGTTCCTGTAACTTATCCCGCGAATCTATTACCTAATGGTCACCACACAATACTACAAAATGCAATACTTTCGCACTTTACACGATAAAGTTATTAAAAGTAAAATTGTTTATAAGGTTTAGTACAAACGGGCGTTTAGCGGCGACGAGTTAATTAAGCCCCGTCCACACGGGCGGATTATCGCTCGTGAGTGGCGTGCCTAATGCGCGCGCGCAACTTTGCGATACCGACGCGGCGCACTCGTTTATTTGGTCACAAAAAGACAGAATTAATATAAAGATAACTTTATGCGGTGTGAAATATACTTTTTGACCTTTTTGATATCGATATGATTAATTCTTTACTGAAGAAATAATTGAATGAGACATAATTTAATTATTATAACTATTGATATGACTCACTAACTCAGCGATTCTGTAAAGTTCTGAATATTTAATAATGATAAGCAGTAAGATGCATCTGATAAGGAAGAAAAATACACTTCTGATAAGTCAGTCCTTTCCTACTAATTCATAGAAATACAGTACCTTTATGACTAAGATTTTTTGGTAATCCGCGTAAAGACTAATTTCTCTAATCAAATAGTACTTACCAAATGAAATTTATATAATTAACATTAATAACACACTGAAATAATGTCAAAGTTCTGTGGCCAAAGTTAAAGAGTCGTTGAATAAATATTAGTAAACTTTTGTAAAGACATAAAATAATTTTTTTGTTTATTTTTCTACACATATGTTTAGAAAAGTTTTTCATTTCTGCAGGAAACCAAAAGTAATTTAAACAGATCATTAAATCCACATCAAACATCTTAGTAGTCATATTTTACGACTACTTTATGACACAATTAGTGTCTCTAACCCGTATGTCCCAAATATTGTGTCTTTTTCGAAAAAAGGAATTTTAGAAACCGTGGTTCCGCTTCAGAGCGTGCGAAGTGTTACCACGTGTGAGTGTTACAGGCAGACAGACAGACCGCCGAGGTTTGTGTGTGTGATGGCTGATAGGTGACGTGTCAGCACATGGTTTGAATTAGTTGTGACATATCTGTCTTCATTGATTCGTATTTGTGGTATAGGTTACAGTAACATGACATAAATACATACATAGGTACCTATACATACCATACGTCATAACGTCACGCCTCAGGTAGGCTGATGATGATGATCACATCCATACACTTGCCACGATGATTCAGAAATCTGAGGTTGTGTAAATAGTATTTACTACAACATCGTAGGTCATAGATATGATGATGTGTTCTTATTCATCCACTTGCATTACAAATACCGATCAAATATGATATCACAGACCCCTTCAATAGCACATTTCCTACAATATTTCCCTCATTAAGGCAACAATACTCGACACCTGGGTTGCCAGCTCCCCTCGGCAATCATATCAATTATCCGCCGATTTCCTCCTCATCCTCCCTCACCCCTCATCCTTCGCCTGAGCCCCTCCGGGTGGTGCAGTGGTGAAAACTTGAGGCATTTGATATGGATATCGTAGGTTCAATTCATAATTAAGAGCCAAACCAAAGTTTGCTGTATAATTTGTAAGTTAAGTACCTACCTAATCACTTTATTGTAAGTCGTGGTACTTGTATACCATTAAAAAATAGAACTTAAAAATGTCTCTAGCTGATCTATCGAAAATAGATTGCCGGATATTAATATGCATTGGCAAATATTAGTCAATCATGTGATTTTCTATCATGAGAGAACAGAAAGGGACGGCAATAATTTTAGTCAAGATTTAGTTAAGTCATGCCCTCAACGAATCGTAACCATTGTATAATTTGCAACAAAATGTGTATTAAATAAATTAAAATCAAGGAAATGACACGTCCTTCGCGCTTCATCTCTCACCCTCTCCAAACTGTGAGGAAACCCCGATTAGGGATCTTTATGCTCACAAGATACCATTCTCATCTTCAACCCTCTTGGGAAAATATAAGAGGTTACAATTACAGGGTTTAAAGCTGGATTATTGTCAGGCAATTTGTCAAGGTTTTGAAGAGTTTATAAGTTTGAAGATTAACTTTTAAATCATGCCTAACAGAAATGCTAAGTAGATAATGGGTATTTATAAATGAAATATCTAATACCTACCATCTTTTAATAAATACCTATTGGTTACATCATGTAATGTAGGCTTTTTGGCAACTTTAATTTTATTATTATTTCTTTAGATTAAGGATTAGGTCTCCGCGCGTCGTCTTAATCTATGATCGTTTCATTATTTTCGTAAATAATATTATGAGAAAATATTTTCGTAGAAGACAAAATATTCACCTCTATTTCACGAAGTATTCACCCAACTAGTAAAAATGTAACGAACAACAAACAAAAGACATATTGAACGCAGTGTCCCGTAAAAAGTACAGAAACTTATAATCGCGAGATGTCTTTTATTTGAGTGTCCGGTTACACTCGGGAGAGGAGCTCAAAGGAAACTGCCCAGTGTACGGTCTAATGAAGCAGAAATATGTGAAGAAAATATAAAGTAGAAACAAAGACATATTGTTAAACACATTCTAGTCTATTTAATAATAATGCTACGGCGTAGCGTCTTCGTAGCAGTCTGAAGAGGTAAAATTTACTTCTGTTTTTTTTTTGTTTACCATCTATTTGTGTTGTGTTGATCAAACAGGGTTATAATTTAGTTATGCTTAAAACGCGTTGTTCAATATTTTACTTGATACACCTTTACTCCTTAAAGGCTAGGTAGGTATTATGTCCGCCTGCTTATTCCGTCAGTCTTAAAATAGGTTTATTGTTACAGAACATAGACCTTCGGTGTCTTAGGCTCGTATTTATAAAGCGATCTCAAGATTGAGAGCAATATTAAGTATGGATTTGACAGGCCGTTTTGTACTGAACTGACATTTCTAATAGAAACTCAAACTCGCTGTCACTCTTGAGAGCTGATTATAAATACGGGCCTTACTCGGCTGAATTTATCTCGCTCCTCTCAAGTTGTATACCACATTTCATGTCCAGCCTGCCTTCCCTACACATTGACACGTCCTGTCCGTCTTTACCGTCACTAATTGCTCTCCCCGTTTAGGCGCAGTCAGTTAGACCCCGGACCTACTGTACCACCCACTGAGACTCTTGAGCATTTCATTATTAGAACATGGGAGCTGTCAACAGGTTCTTGCGAAATGGGGTCTGTTTTTAGAGTCGATTGTAGTGTTTTATAATTGTAATATCAATAATTAAATTAGCTAATCTGTCCATAATTGCAACTACCGAATATTTCTAGTAGGATGCAGCTACCACCACGAAGAAACACAACTCAAGAATGCTCGCCCCAATACCTCGTTCGCAGCAGAGCGGTAACCGACTTATTAGCGAGTGACAAGTATGCCAATCATTTCCATACCAACTTTTATGGTTTCCATACACTACCATGCAAAAACTGAGGAAACATCTTTGGCGGTAGTTCTGTTTTTGACACATTCCTAACATGGTTGCGATTAATTTATTAAGCTGCATCTAAAGGACCGTCAACGAAATATTTTGAGCTTTTTTCGTGCAAAATGCTAACTCAGTGCTAAAACAAAACGAAGTTCACTCGAGACGTTTGGGCTGATTACGCTCTCAGAGATTTTTAACCCCTCGTGTGCTGTTGGCAGCAATTTTTGGACAAAAATATGTTATTACCAATATGCTACAAAATCAAATATTAGATTACATATGTCTAGGTATCTGCGATGTACTTATTTTCGAATAACATGTCGATGTAACTCGGCCTAATACTTTTATAACATTGAAAGGAAAGATACGCGTGTTATAATAGACTCCAGCTGCAGAACGAACTAAAATGATAACACTTGCAGATGCCACCTTCAGTCAAATTAACGCTTCCAACATTCCCAAACGCGGTGTAGCACTAACCCCCCTATTAACAAGTGACAACTTTGTCAGCTCTCAAATAAAAACCGCAGCTTCCTTGGCGGTTTCCTTCTGTGACACATTCCTGGCATTCCTTCGATTAATAAATATTAGCGGTAAAGGAGCCGCTATAGCCCTCATTTGCAGACGCGTGGAGATCATTTCCGCACTCCTGCGCAGCTGGCCTTCGAAATGCACGTTCTATTGAATCATTTACACTTTGCAGCTAAGCGGTGGAATTTCTTCGAGGTAGGACCTCCTAGGTAACTTAAGAATTGGTCGTTTCAATTACTTTCGTTTAACAATTTCACTTGATGAAACTATAAATAACATAGGTAGGTGAAGTATGAGTTTCTACAATGACTGCAACAAACTCAGCCAACTTAAGTAAACGAATACATTACAAACCAAACAGCCGCAGTCCTTGGCTACTCTGTTACGCGATCCGCGCGCCGCCGACAAAAAACCTCAAAAAACTTAATAGAAAAACATTAGGGCTCGTGAGTTTGGTAAAACACCAATTATGTGAGTCGATAAAGCAAACATGGTCGTGTATCGGCGCCGGCGCAGTGTAAAAAACCCTCGATGCCACCCATGAGAGCACCCTCACGTAAAAACACGGGGTTGTTTCAGCGATTGGTTCCGTATTGCGGGTAAAAGCACCGCAATTTAATGCAAAACTATAAATTTTTTGTAGAGCGTAAAAAATTGGCAAAGCAAAACCGTTACATGTCAGGCATCTCGGCGAACGATATCGAAATCGACAGGGATATGCGTGACAATATTTATCCATAGCCATATGGCTATATTATTGATCTGCTTATTTATTTACGTAGATCACTCGCGAAAATACTATGGTCTCAAAACACCACCAATTAATTAATTTAAATAAGGATTGAAACCTCCGCCCCACGTATCCCAGACACCCCAACGAGGTCAAATGAAGCCGTTTAAAAGGCTACACTTAGCGAAATTTTAGATAGCTGGTTATCTCCTCACCACTTGAGCTTGCTGGGTGGCATCTGTCGAAATACCCTCTCTATTGGCCCATAAATCTTAGACTAATTCTAGAGATTAGCTTATGTGTACACAGCTTTTTCAGGAGAAAAACACGTGTCGATGTCAGAGCCTTTTTAGCATGGCTGAGAGCTGACACGCAAATCAGAGAAATTGACATGGATGATCAGGAGATGGAGGTGAAAAAATTTGGTCTTGAAAAGATTTTTTTGTGCTACGAAACCACTTCAAAATTATTAAGGCCTTAATTTAAAACTTATACATGTAACTACCTATGTTTTTATAGAATCACAATATAAAAATCGCTCTTGTTGCGAATTTAAAAAAATATGACTCATCTGCATCTTGGGCCGTCGGAACATTACTTAAAATAGAAGAAACAATATTGTTTTATTTCGTAGGTTTTATTGTTGCCAAGCCGAGCTTCAAAGCTCCTCGTATTACCCTTATCTGAGAATTATGAAACTTAACGAGGCCGTAACTATCCAAGCCCAACAAAAACCGGGTAATTGCGTAAACAACCCGCATGAGTAACAGACAGACACCGCAGTCATTGTGTTACTGGTGCAGGCAAACAGAACTCAGACTTGGATAGAACTGTAGATACTGCAAAGTGACAAGCTAGCCAGCTAGGGCAGACTGTTGGTGTGCTTTCAGTTATTGCTGATGCGTTTTGGGCGGTGAAAATTGTTTTGAATAATAATTAGTTGGTAAAAAAATGAGTTTTTATATAAAAATACTGCTGTTACAGTTGCTAGACAAAACAGAGACGCTTTTTATTTACTGTAGGTACGAAAAAACTTACAAGCTTGCTTTCATACAGCTTGAAGAAATTGCTTACTCTGCGATAGAGACAGTTATTTTTATTTATTTACTGTGATGAGATGGTGTTGGAGGGTCGCGGACCACCCCAGGGTAATCCCGCGGGCTAACACAGCGGATTTTCTTGAAAATATTTTGCAGACGTTGCTTTATCTACTCCAAACAAAGTCTGGGGTAGAGACAGTTATTTTTATTTATTTACTATGATGAGAGTGTGTTGTAGCATGACGGCCCACCCCGGGGTAATCCCGCGGGCTAAAACAGCGGATTTGCTTTCAGCGTCGGCGATGCGCACGCGCAGGATGGAGTCTAAACATTCGGCGAGCTCAAAGGAAGTGCTGTTTGATGATGCCGCTGGTTCTGGACGTGTGATCGAGGATGTACTGGAGATTGTTGTGGATGATGTGTACAGTTAAGTATAGCACGGAGACGTGCTTGTGCATTGTGCAGAATACCATGTTTGTGTCAAAAACATCTTGAATTCAACTTATTTTTAAAAAGTTTATCAAAATATCAAAGCAAAAATTAATACAAAGCAAACCAACAATAAAATTCTCTCTACATCAAACTCGCTCGTTCATCTATTTCTCTAAAAATAATTATCAAAGGGAACCGCCCAAATACTTGAAAAGTTGAAAAATTGAGTTACATCAGGAAGTTCACGACTTCAGAGGAACCTTGTGTGACGTCACGCCCGGTTGCCGCGACAAACCGTCTATCTCCGATACTCCCACTTCCACGGAACCTCGTTATTATGAAAAATTGAGCTACTGGAATGTTGATTGTCTCACCATCCTTTCTGTTGACGCACGGCAGTGTAGCAGCGCCAAGAACGATGGAAAAATCTCAGGCGATCGTTATGCAAACTGTACAGGATAATGCCATCGCTGGCAAAGCCTGCACATTGAGGAACCTTTTAGACGGATTGAAGAGCTCTTGGTGCGAGCTATTGAGACGCTCTAGTTTTAGTCTGATTTATTGTATGAAATGATAGCTATTTTATATCGATATTACCTTAATACACAACTATAGAATTATTTTATGTATTACATGCGTGTAAGTTACAAGCTCAGCATGTCACGCAGTTTAGCAAGTCGATGACCTGCGCGACATGCTGAGTAAGATGGTTCGAGTTGTCTCGAACACAAACTGTCTACCTTACCCAACCTTACCTACCAAATTTACAAGATTCCGCCTTAGTTAGATAAATAGAAAAAAAATATAAAATAATTTTAATGAACTTTGCACCTCTTTAACAACCAATATATTCCGTCAATGACTAAATATAGGCTCATTAGCACCTCAGTGACGTCACGGGAGCGCGGGAGGTCTGCTTCAGAGCTATGACAAATTACACCAAAACGCCGCCACGTGTTCACGCCCCGTAGTTACACGTAGTTACTCTTACACGGAATTACATGGTTGGGCGGAAAAATTAATTATTTACAAGATAGGTAGGTACACTATAGTCATATCAAAGTATTATGATAATATTTCTAACCCAGGTGTAAACTGATAGGGGTTGCTCAGTCAACGAAACTGAACAACGAAAATGAAAAAGAAAAATAGATTTATGGAAAAGTAAAAAAAAAAAACATTTCCTGAAAGAATTTCCTGGTGAAAGTTGTTTCGTTGACAGAAAATCCACTTTAACTGGTATGGGGTGTCTGAAAACTTTTTCAGTTTCATGACCAGAGATATACGTTGTTACGTTGTGATATCATCAGTAACGCTAAAAGCTTTACGTTCGTTTTGTATTGTTACCATAAAGCGAATTAATATTTACCAATATAATGCTCCAAAAATATTTGATCGATGGCTCCAATAGATGCAGATGTGACAGACATAAAATTTGTAAACACCGAAGAGCGGTTGTAACAATATTATCTATCAACATTAGCTCGATTGTGATTTTATTGAGGGTTGCTCCATGGGTGCTCCTATTGTGTCCCAACCATGATATCAAACCACTCCATAAGTGCATTTCCAACCTTATTCACACGACTTAAGGTTGCTGTCAGCAGCAAAGAGATTTTTGTAGTTTAAGTCTCCCAACCACCCTTTAAAACCACCGCAAAAGTACACTTTGAACCGTATTGGACGGACATAACGATTTTTAAGGTGCATATTGTGTAGAGTGCAGTTTAAATGGCGAAGCGTGATCATGTTTGCGATTCACAGGACATGTGGGAACACGGGTTTTACAGCTTCATCGTGATTTCGTGAACTTCAACTGAGGAGGGTGCGAATTGGCACAGATTTAGGGAAAGGGTACTTTCCCACAAGTTATCTTGTAATGGAGGGCTGTTTATTGTACAGCATTTTCCTTTTCAATTAAAACTGTCAACGTGCTAACATAATAGCCTCAAAGTTTAGTATTCCGTGGAATATGTATTTAATATTTTATTACATTTATACGCTTTTAGTATTATGTTGAACATTTCGAGTCGATGGAACGTTAATACTTATGGCTCTATCACTCACTCAAGCCAACTAGACAAGATGTTTATTGCCGCGTTAGTTTAACTTTATTCCTTTAGTATCCACCTACGCCCAACTAAACGATCAACACATCATGCTACAAAATAAAACACCATTGTCGTCATAAACCTTCAGACCTCTCAATGAAAGCAACAACGCCAATATGTGAATAAACAACGGAATTTACCACGTCGGTTTATGGTTCATACAAATTGAACACAGTGTACAGTTCAGTGAATTTTAAAGAGTTTCCATGCGCAAGAGTGCTGGCAGGACAAAACGTACCGCACATTACGCCGGCGGTCCAATACCGCGGGACAAAACGCACCGCTAATGACGCCAAGTATCGGCGATTTGATACGTGCGATTGAACACCATCAATACTATCCGTACACCCCAAACTCCATTCGCAACGACTTTCGCGCGCTCAATGCAAAACAACTCATGTGAAAACGGATTACAGCGCAAAATTGGGTGTGAATCAGAATATAGTGTTTGCAGAAATGAAGACATAAGCGTCATATATTGTGGGCGAATGCCATAAAATATTATCATTTATCATTGGGCCATGTTTGCTGTAGCTGGCGGTTATTGTGGTGACGTCATTATACCCGAGCATCTGCGGCTGTTCCTTATTGTCATGTCGTAAATCGAGCGGCTAAAAAATTGTGCATGAAACAAGATGGCCGCGGTGGAAATGAATACAATGCTGTTAGGGTGAGTCGTAAATTTTTCGTTTGTTAGCTAAATACGAACAATTTATAAGGTAATCGAAAACAGTTGACAAAAGATGTATCAAAGCAGACAGATAAGATAACCATGCAGTTTGATCTACTATGAAACTGTTAAAAATCTTGGAGTTTTATCAGCTGCCAGGGCAAGAACATCAAAATCTCGTGGCAAAGTGTGTCGAATCGAAATACATTGTGGAATTTTATTTAAATGGTTTAAGCTCAAATTTCTACATACTGACACCAACCAATTTATCATCAACGACACAACAAATGAGTTTGGCAAACATCCCGCTAATCCCGCGTTTGCGCTCGCGCAGCTTTGGCAAAATGGCCGCGCTAATGTTGCGAAACATACATTTAAATAGGGGACCGGTGTTTATCGTTATTATTAAGTTGTAAGCGACTCGGTGTGACTTCCGCACATTCATCACGCGGTATAAAGCCGCAGCAGAATGGTCCGTTCTCCGAGCGTGCCAAATCTATTCACCGAGCACATTGCGCTTTTTGTCCGCTCTTCCCACTGTCCGACCATGATGGTTTTATTGCGGGTGCATTTTGGAAATTATTGGACCCTCGTTCTTCAGTTATATGGCTGCAGTAAAACAATAAATTAGTCGATTGTTTACAGTGTTAGTGGTTTGTGTGGGCGCTTCGTTCCGCGCCACGAGAGCGAGAACCACGGTGATGGCGTGTTAAACTCCATTGAACTGCGGTCTCGATGCGATCACGAGCTATTCTTCTAAGCCCGAGTAATGAATACCATTTAGTGATTCTTTTGGGGAATGTAAGGGGGTTGTAAATGTGTAATTTATAAAGAACAGTGGGGCGTGCGGTGTGGTCAGCGAGACGTTGGTAAAAGCTCGTTATGAGCGTGACCACTGATCGATTTGTTATGGTTTATTTTTTCCAACAAACAAAGGTGTCGTAACTGCAGGAGACAATTTACATGTAAAGACAAATCATGAGGAATTTACAGTCATTGTTGATTGCAAAGAATCTGCGGAGTTGTCACTTTTGTGGAACAAGGAGCTGAAATGCGCTGACAAATAGACCTTCCCCTAGGGATTACCGGCCAGATAACTTCAGTAGTTATCCGTGGGGAATAAATGTTAATACTCACTTCATTACTTTGCATTTTAAATATCTAAATAAAAGCTTCTGGGTTTTACGCCCAACAAAACAATATTTTTTGGAACGTTTTGTTAACAAAATATTTTCCAGTCATAAAGGATTGCCGCTTTGAACAGCTATGTCATATTATTACATGGCAATGAAGCCTTATGTATGCCGATAAAGACTACATTTTCGTACAGGGTTTCGTGATTATAAACCGTTAAACATTTTAAAGTTAATATTATTAAACTTATTAGATTATCTAGAATTTTTCCAAACTGCTGAAAGTAAGAAGAAACCATACCCGCCCGCCATTCATGAAATTGTATAGAAGCTACATTTGCCATAATCCAATAGTATCTATGTGCTTTTGAACAAAATCATCCCGGCAGACATATATAATCTTATCTGCTTGAGCCTGAATAGTTAAAGTTACTCTGTGTGATCGCTAACTTCGCTTCAAATCGATTGTCTAGTTCCAAATCCAAACTTAAAAGTCAAAGACTGAATAGAATACTAAACGAAAATCTTGTTATGTTTTCGGTGCCTTTGTACATAATCTGCTTATGTCCGAAGAATCAACGTAAATCAAAGTGAAATGTATGCACAAGCAGTCCCAAGTCGCCGCTTGCACAAAACCACCACCGGATCACTCACCGCTCTCTAATACTATTGTCATCTACACGCATCAGCCAAACACACCACCTAACACACCATAAGAAGATGGTCGTAACCACCATGGATACCCCCAAGGAAATGAATCAAAAGTCAAAACTTTTTAGGTCAAAATTCAACTCCAAAGTCCAAAAGTCGGTCTCCTTTACCTAAAGGGATAAATAGAGACGTCACAGCAAAGCGACCGACGGAAAAAACTGACAAAAGCTCCAAGTTTTGGACACAAAGCGACATCGGGAAATAAATTATTTCATCTGTTCAGGCCTTTCACGATAATATTGGCAAATGTTTCCATTTGGAGCCGGCCACGCCCCGACACCGATACACACGGGATGACATAATATCCCGACATGAGATCGAGACAACCGAATTGAAACCTTCAGTCAGGTGCATAGGGTTGTGATTGAGGAGCTGCGATCGGGCGCCCAGTGCTCCGCGGCGTGTCACAAAGTCGACAGAAAGTCACCGTTTCTTTTCTAATTTTTTCGGTAACACCAACATATATTTTGACTGTGATGTTTTTATTATTTTTGTCCGCGTCTGCTGAATGGCTATCGGTGATTTTTTCCTAAAGCCGGCGCGGTGGTGTTTATTCACGCAGCATGCGAGTAGCTTCCTCGAAATGCCGACAGACAGACGCACAGACTGTTGGTAATTATCTAATAGTATTATGTTGACTTTTTCAAGTGTTTTGGCTTCCGTTCATCGGGTTGCCATTAATCAAGTGCAAATGGACAGTGGTCTGGAGACAAAGATGTCGTAGACTTTGTTAGTTTTGGGTTATCTTCAAAGGGGCCGCTTTTAAAACGGCGACAAGCAATGATTACGAACAGTCTAGATAAAACATGTGCTGTAATAAATCACGGAAACAAAGGGGCCAATTATTTCGTCAACAACATCTATAATGGGTGCATCCGTTTGCAATATTGATAGCTTCGTCAATGTTTTATAGAAAAAACCTCCTTACCGAACAACATATCCAACAGCATCTGCCAGCTCGCGCCTATTCATTACATTTGCCTCTAGAAGCGCAAGTATTGAATAGCTAGAGCCAAACAGCAGCCGCCACAGCAAACAAATAACCGTCAAACAAGCAGTTAGAGCCGCAAGAGCGGGTAGTGCACGCGGGCCTTCCGCGAACGACAGGAACAATGTCATACAAGGTTCAGGAAACCGGTCGAGTGATGGATGACCGGGCTTGAGGGTTACTCCCGCTTCTTCTAAGTAGTTTGGGACTGCTTAGCCATGAATGCGAAGATTGTACCTATAAACAGATTTATAGAAAGAATTGCGATTACAATCCTGAAGCTTAACTTTCATTGCTTTCTAATGTTAACTCTACCTGAAAATATTTGAAAAAGAAAAAAATATTAAGAAAACCTTTTCTGCTTGTTGCCAACATAAACTAAGTAATATGAAAATTTACAGGATTATTCCCGCTTTAACTGTATTACTTGGGAATAGGTTTAGGTTAAAATATAAATTATTTTTTAGTCAGTGCGCAAACTGATAGGGGTCGCTCTGCTCAGTCAATGAAACAGAATCACTTCAACAAAATTATTGTTTCGAAAAAAAAAATACAGTCCAATCCAAATTCTTTCAGGATTAAAAAATTAAATTGAAGAAAATAAAATAATAACACTTTCCCATTCATAATGACCACCTCGACATAAACTAAGTAATATGAAAATTTATAGGATCTGTTCAGTCAATTAAACCGAATAACTTTTAACGAGAATATTCTTATTTTTTTTTATTTCCCCATTCTAATAGTCTAACTATTAAACCTATTCCCAAGTAATACAGTTAAAGCGGGAATAATCCTGTAACCATTGCAAGTAAGTAAGTGCACATTGCGATTGCAATTGAATCAGCGTTAACAAGAAAGCATTGCATAATGTCTTAGCACTGGGGGGCACCGGGGGGGCACCGGGGGGGCACCAGGGGGCACCAAAGCTCTGTCGGTCACAGCGTGAGGGGCGATAAATCAACCACTGTAGGATGACAAAGCTGCAGGCTTTAGACAGTTGCTAGAAATGTTTGGGCGTGATTATTGTCTTATCTAGGAAATGCGTAAACGGTGTTATTCAAAAGAGCCACGGATATTGTTTCATTCAATAAAACCGCCGGTTTTAGCTTACGAGCGATGGTATTTAAATATTTGTTTTTTTTCAGTACCGTTCTTCTTATATGGGTGTGATTTAAAGGGTTTCCGCTAAAAAGCACAATAATATCATTATTATCGTCATTGCTCACTAATATTTTGCATGCGATGCAAACGCGAGCAAACTAACCTGTACTAAATCAACTCTTCAATGTGATACTTGATGTTTTTCGTTTGTGGATTGTGATGGTTTATATTAAGGTGGATACGTAAGTGCTACCGAATATTCTTTTTTAAACTAATAATCAGTGTCCTATAATTTATAACATTTCTCAGACGTTTTTCAAAATATAAAAAAAATCTCTAGCGATGATGACAAAACATACCACCCAGGATTTAAACAAAAGCACAGCGATCATGGCGCATAATGCATTCTATACTACGCTGATTTCCACGCGCATTACCCATTCTGCGCGCTAATGAACGCAACGGTAGCGCAGTTTCGGCAGTGCGCGCGCACAATGCGAAGATGGTCGACAATGCGCACACTTATGCGCGTTAAATTCACGTGACGAGACTCCCAGGGCGCATAGTAGCTGGATGATAGCGTTCATAATTCAGGAATGTCATTAAAAACTAGACAAAGAAATTGGAGCTACTTATAAAGAATTTGCTCCAAATCGCAGACAAAGTAAGCTATCTAAAAATCTAATCAAGTTCTGGTATTCAGATCACGTGTTTTTCCTTGTTTCATTCCGATGAAATCTAGTAGCTGTAAAAAAGGACTTAAACGGCTAACTTAAAGTTTGTTCTGCCACGTCTAACGAATGTTATAAGAGTCATTTCAAAAATTACTTTGATATAGTCACAATTTGCTAACCTGTGATAATTACAAAATGAAAAACCCCTCGACTTTTACACAATGCCCAGAAAGAAAAGCAGCTACTTACACCTACTATCAAGGGTTACCATTGACTCGACAAGAAGAACACTACTTACATATAGCAATAAGGTGTGATCCATATAGGTAAATAAACTACAGTTATAAAACAAGTTTATCCTCACCACTTCACACGTTCAGCTCAATTACTGGTGAAGATTTACTCCCGCGACTGCGACTCACGAGTGCAGCATCTAATTGTATCGCAGTATATCAAGGAACTGCATGTGCATGATAAATTTAATGAAATATGAGATCGTTAAATCGAATAGATGGTGCAACAATTAAAATATTTTGCTATTAAGTAAGTAGGTTTCCAAAGACGAGATTGAAATGAAACTACATCGACTGCGTATTGAAGTCAATAATAATAATTACTAGAATTTTGCGCCCTATTCCGAGCCCCTCGGTTGGGGGCGTAGAAGTAACTAGACACTCTCTTAGATGGGCAAACTGCTCTGACTTGATAAACTGAACAGCAGCTATAATAGTTAACTATAATAATAACATAGAGTCTCTTTGAGGACAGATGACGAGATATCAAAGTTTATAGATACACTTACAATTCTTACAAAATGTTAAAATCAACTTTCGACGACTCCAGCTCGACAGTCTGAGGCTTAGATCAGAAGACGACAGCAGTTTAGTAATGGACTTCTATTATTTATATGGAATAAAAATCAAAAACCTAACTTACGTACCTACTTTTACAAACATACATCACCTTCCGTTTCACGTTTCAGACGCGAACAGCTAACAAGTGATCCGTCAAGCGCAAGACAATGCGTCGCACAGTAGGCCGCCCCCGCCCCCGCCGCCGCCGGCAAAAAATATCGACACCATTAAATCAACGGCATTCGACACGGAACATAAACTCCTGCAACATCACTGCATGGAGAATCAACGTCTTTCTCTACGTCTCTACTCTAGCCAGGCGGTCCCACTGTGCAATTGTTTCCTATTGAGCATGTATTTTTCTAGTCTTATGCTTAGTTTATGCAATGAATGCTCCTGATTTAGACAAATTATTGCTCGCCATTCAGAAGCTAAGCTACGCTTTGAAATAGAAAGTTTGAAGAATAGTTTACGCAAATGAATACAGTTTGAAGTTGTGTATGATAATTTCTTTGTTAAGAAACATTTGATCAATACATTATAACACAAAATAAAGTCTTCTCTAAACATTATTTATAATTTATGTTACAGACGTGATACTTTTGAAATTAAATCTCCCCACGAATCCAATTATCTTTTTACAGTTTGTCACATGTTAGTGAGTAGCGGTCAGCGGTTGGTTGGCAAGGGTGCGCGGGCGCAGCGCGAGGTGCGAACCGCCGCGGCGAACGGCGCGCGCGCAATCAGCCGCGGCCGTTCATCAGCGCCGCAATAAGAGTCGCCGCGTGTGACCGCCGCCTTATTTATCGCCCGCAATTTGTGGGCCCGCAACACGAAAACCTGTGTGACTGTGTGAACTCATCCTGAGAAATCCCTTTTTTTAAGGATATGCCACCGAATTTAAATATCTATACACTGTCCGTTCCTCCACGTCTCGCTGTCATTATCGTAACAGACGTCTGGTCCTTTAGTATTACCAAATCATGAATCATAGCTCGTGTTTAAAAAGTGTTCAGCAACAATACGTGCGCCTGCGCCACTCGCCGCTACGCAACCAACTCGCTTGAGCAGAAACAAAAACATCTGCCTAACCGTATTAACCTGCCATTCACATTGTAATCAGTAGCCGCGCTCATTTATTCTGAATTCCGAACGAGTTGAGCACAAAAGGCGGACAATATGGCCGTTGGAGCAACAGTATAACTCCGCAACAGTGGCGCCGTGAAAACGCGCGCTCATCTGTCAAAATTAGTCGCCATATTTGTTCACCGTCAACTGTCAGCCTTTGTTGCAATATTTAAAATTAGAGTGCGCATTTGCAACCATTAGTCTTGAGAAAAACATCGTTTAGCCAATTCATTTAACGACGGTTCGTGTAACACACCAACAATATCGTATTAGCATTGCATGTAAGACCTACTTCTGCACAATATTCACCATTATGTTGTAGTTACTGTTTACGTTATAGCTTCAAATCATGTAGACATCAATGTTAACCACTAGAATTATTTTGATGTATTGTAGAAACATACACTTTATCTTTAAACATAATTAAAAAGAAACTAAAAAAAAAAACTTATTTCGTATAATACAAAGGTCATACAGGTCACATGTTTCAAAGTGCTTGTTACTTTCTAGAATGACCCATAACCACAAATCACAATATTCACATTACGAATAAATACATATTTAGAGAGCAAAGAAATCACAAAATAACGAGAATTTGTCACTGGTTTGAAACAAACAAAAAAGCCATTACATCAAAAGAACAATATTATTTGCTGTCAAAAACAAACACGAACCAAATCAACTTTATCTGAAAGAGATATGACTGAAACTCAAACCGTTTTCACCACAAAGGACGAGATATTCAAACGCTCTGGAAGTGTGTTCGATTTGACAAGTGACCGCCATATTTAAAAGTCAGAGACAACAGAGACTGAAATATGGAGCCTACCTACTTCATTGTCGCGCAAAACAATAGTTTGAACTGATTATTTTGAAATGGTAATCGACATCATTTGGTTTGAGTAAAATTAGTACATAAATATTGTGGATGTGTTAAGCGAGGCATGTTTTCTCGTGAGACTCTAATTAAGCTCATACACTTGCCATTAAAGAAAATGGCAAACACAAACTGTATAAACTAGAATACAATTTTTTTATAAGGAGAAAGTTGAAATACAGAATCGAATTCAGGAGGCATAAAAACAAAAGATCCTACCGTAAAGTATTTATAATCAGACACGTATTGTCGATCAAGAAAGAGACACCTATACATCATCTCGATAACCATCAAGTTATGATCGATTCAACACTCAAAAACAACATATTTTCGGAACCAACTTACATTTGCACCTGCCTAAAACGCTCTACTACTGAATTTGTTCAGACTTTCTTTACGGTTGAAGCAATGGCGTCGCTACACAGATACAAAATTAAATTTGTGAATAAAATTAAAGTTCATTGTTTGAACCGTAACGAACTGACAAGGATATTATAATTTGTAGATAAAATACACTCGAAAGTAGTTTTGATAAGTGTAGATTACGAACATAACAATAATTGGAATTGATATTGGCAGCGTTAAATTGCTTTTACGAGTTGAAGGAGCACGAGCACCTGCTCACTGCCCAGCAGATACACACACATTCCTTTTAGTTTTGTTTCTTCTGGATATTGCTAGTGTGAATAGTTACATTTATTTCTCTTTAGATTCTGAAATTATATCGAAGGTATACCAAAGCTTTTTTTATATGGATGGACAGTTAATATGTTTCGTTGAGCTACGATTAAGTAACTATATCTACTTATTTAATTAAAATCTTTGTTGATTTATACGGGGTGTATGGGACAGCGTCCCGCAAACTTATAGGGGTTGTTCAGTCAACGAAACTGAACAACTACCACCAGGATTTTTTTTCAGGAAATGAAAAAAAAAATTTGCTTTTTCATACAAAATGACCACCTCGATCAGACAATTTGTATGGAAAAGCTAAATTATTTTTTCATTTCCTGAAAAAAAAACCTGGTGGTAGTTGTTCAGTATCGTTGACTGAGCAACCCGTATCATTTTGCGGGACGCTGTCCCTTACACCCGGTATAAAACGCGAACAATAATGAAACAAAAACTAAGTCCTTGTTTTTTCATGTCACAAACCACTGTGCTGTGCCAAAAACATTATCAAAACAGTTAAAAGCCGGCTGAAATATATAGTTTTGTAGCATAGGTCTCTACGCAAAATGGAAACGGAAGAGATCCATCACATTCCAACCAATTTTTTACGTGTTTTACATAAAATGAATATAGCGTCCGACAATATTGATAAACATTCCGATTAGAGTGAGGCGGAAAGTGAAACGCGGTAAAATAATACCTATTTATTTATTATTCCCAGTGGAAAATGTAGTAACACGACATGATCCATCATCGTAATACTAGTCGGCGAGTCGTGCGGCAACCGTGCGGTAAACGGACGGCTATCGGACGATCGCATAAATAGTTCCATAAGAAATGCATTACAAATGTTACTCTACTTTTCATACAGTTAATCAAAGAATTAGCGATATGACGAAGGTATATAGGTACTATGTTGGTAAAAATATGTCATTTTATTCAAAAGATTTTCAGAATTGACTCTACATAAACCTATCTCTAGGTAAAAAAAAAACTTTGTTCAGCACTTGTTATTTGTTATGGATGCCAAAACTTTTTATTTCATCTAGAGTTAAAAGCTCAAAGCCAAACGTCCAAAACACAAATATTTTAATTGAACCGTCACAAAAAGCACATGATGCGAAAACAATATAAAACGTATGTCACACTGCCGTCAGTTTCCGCGCGGCTGCGCGTGCGCGCGTCCGACGACAAAAAACGTGACAAGGGACGCGAGAGTCACTCAGACGTCGGTCGAGTGGACGTAATGAGCCCGAGAATTATTACGCCCAGTGGCTTTAGACGAGTTTTCCCATGGTAAAAAGTCTGTGTGTTATTCCAACAACAAAGTGCCAAGCTTTATTGAAATGCGCCCAAACAGTCTGAGTTGTAGATGACGCTGCATGGCTATTGATCTCACGTTCTAGGTCCCTTATATGACCGTTCCCTCTGCAAATTTCAAAAAAACCAGAGGACGAAACGAAGCACGCCCCCTAAGAAAAATCATGGTGGAACGAAGTGATCTGACCTGAAGAATGATGCCAAATATAGTTAATACCAGAAAAATAAATATAAATCAAAATAATGATCATTAAAGTTGAGAGGGACACGTGTAACGCAATGCTACCTGTGGTTTGTGGTCCTGCTCTGCCCCAGATCTACAAATCTTATAACAACGGTTTACATAACATATGTGTAAGTACTGGTATTGTACTGGTAGTGGTAGACACAGTGCAGTAAGCAGGCGGCGCAGATCAAACGCTGCTATCAAAGCGGCGGCCTAATTCTGTAAACACAGATTGTAAACACGAGGTGAACCGGCGAAACAGACGCGACGACCCGGCCACTTCCGACCGAGCCACAGACGAAGATATAGATGCTTCAACATTACTATCTGAAACTTCAGAACTGATATCAAACGTTCTAGTCTAGGTTCTCGTGTCACCACACCAATAGTTACCAGCTGAAAAAACAGAAATAGTAGAGTGCGATGTACACCGTGAAAACTAGTGGAATGTCTCTTATGCCGGTAATTCTAATTTCACTGACACTCTTGCCCTTCAGACCGAAACACAGAAGTGCGAACACTTCTGCTTGGATGACACTGAAGGATGTCAAATTATTGCAATTAAGTAGTGCAGTGCTATAGTGAAGTGCTATTAAATAACAACCTCTGGTAGGTCCTGTCTGATGCCTTTCAAACGACCTTTCTTCCTTCCAGCTTCTAGGCCTTTGGAACTTGTTGATCCTGTTTTTTTCACAATCAAAACAATTTTAAGATTTATTCAAGTTTCATTAATTGTCGTATAAGTGATTGAAGCTCGGCATTTCAGTCACTAGAGTAGAGTCATCTATAGCTCTAACTGATCTGTGGTATCATGTCATTACACCTGCGCGTACGCACAAACAAACCGTTTCCGGAACTTTGATTAAAAAGTCTCAGCAAGAGCTCTCACACTTAAAAGAACTGACCGGAAGGAAGAAGTAGGCGATCTGACGACATCAGCTAAACAAATACCATCCATCTTCCATCAGTCTACGAATTCCCTTTGATTCTGGTAAACAGGGAGAATGGGCGTTATTTCCCCACATTCGTCACTGGATCCGCAACAGATCCCAAACTAGCGTAAACACTGTGTTTTGAAGACCTGCACGTTGTCAGCCTGATTAGCGATATCGATAATATTACATCAGAATCAGCAAATGCTGCCATTTTGGTGTGCCTGATTTTCAGAAACAAGGACAGAAAACCTGACTTCACCGTGAATTTCACTTACTTCTAAAGGATTCTCTAGAAAGATTCTCTTCTTTAAATTGGAAATAAACATTTCTCTAATCTAGAGACTCTAATCTAGCTAATCTAGGATCGCTTTAGTTCTTTTCTACTAATTATTGCGTATGAAATTCAGGCTCTGAATCTGTTATGATGTTAGAATGACTACCGACAAGTCCTATCGATATAGCACCCAATCAAGGTCACCTACCATCGACATCACTAACCCAATCACTATAGGTACAGCGCTGCGCCCGCGCACCCTTTGATCCGCGGACACATCCATCATACAACACCAGTCAGATGACGGATTTATAGCTGGAAAAATATCCATTCAATACATTACACGGTTTCGTAATACTTTTCTTACTTTTTGATGTTGTAAAAGCGATTAATCGCATTCAAATTTATATGGGTTTAATAAAATTATGTATGTATATTTTTATTCATATCTATCTGTTACGAGTGACTTCGTCAGCATAACAAACTAAAGGGTTCAGGACATACATATCGTCACGCCGTCTTTACTTACCTAAGGGGTAGGCAAAGCAGCAACAGCCCGCTATAAACCGTCCACCATGTCTGTTATTGCTGAAGACGTTTTCGGATAATCGTGTGACATCTTCGGCTCCTTTTCTACAGCTAATCCCGAAAAGAAAAGCAGCTGAAAAGACTTTTTATCATTTCCAGTATAACATTTATAAATGAGAATATTAGTTGTTACGTATTTTGCAGTATGTAAGTATTTGTATGGCTTCGAAGGGAAGCCGCAGACTGTGAATTATCATAAGCAGGAAGCAAATTTATCAGCTTTGCATATTTACGATTAGCTAAAGACTTGTATACTCGTAAATTGCAATCACGTTGAATCTAAATTCATTATGGAGTGAAACCTTATTAAAATAACTAGCCACGTAACATAAATAAATTGAATTAAATATCTCAAGTCGACGGTCGATATTTATAAGGAAAGGAAACCTCATGAGTGAAAGAGTTAGGTTTTCAGAGTTTTAGGAGTAGGACTTTTTCCTGTTGGTCAAGTATTCGCTCATTTCTACGAAAAACATTGTAATATTGGAATATATAATAGGTAATATCAAAATGATCCAATATATTTGATGACGTCATCGCTAGGAATTCCAGCAATGTTTTTTTTTTTATTTCCTTGCATGCACCTTTTCTTCTGTATGGAGGATACAAGTTTCATTTTGATTGGTGTCTATTATACAATAACTAGCTCCTTCAGGCTTTTTCAGACGTCAAAAATGAGTTTGCAAGTGGTATATTCTGCGTACTCCCGCCGAGTAGTGCAGTGGATATCTCGGCCCTCGCGGCAGCGCAAATAAACAAACACTACGTAAATATCCCGAAAGCACTTCAAAGCAGAGTGCGTTTCGCCGACACCACCACCACGAGTAGAGTGAGGTAGGAGATCTAGCGGAGAAACTGTCACAGTATAATATTTTGTCTTGGACCCTTCAGCCAAAGAGCTCTTGTATTCATTAAAGTCTACTAGAATAGAAGCTGAATTGGCAATGAACCGGCTATGCAAGTATGTTACAGAACCGATGATCTATGCAGCAGATGAGTTCTCAATCGGAGATCAAGTTCTGGCAAATCTGGTCCTATGCAGTTTCCTCCTAGAAGATGATGATCTAAGATTGAAGTTTTTTTGAAATTTGCAGAGGGAACGGTCATATAAGGGACCTAGAACGTGAGATCAATAGCCATGCAGCGTCATCTACAACTCAGACTGTTTGGGCGCATTTCAATAAAGCTTGGCACTTTGTTGTTGGAATAACACACAGACTTTTTACCATGGGAAAACTCGTCTAAAGCCACTGGGCGTAATAATTCTCGGGCTCATTACGTCCACTCGACCGACGTCTGAGTGACTCTCGCGTCCCTTGTCACGTTTTTTGTCGTCGGACGCGCGCACGCGCAGCCGCGCGGAAACTGACGGCAGTGTGACATACGTTTTATATTGTTTTCGCATCATGTGCTTTTTGTGACGGTTCAATTAAAATATTTGTGTTTTGGACGTTTGGCTTTGAGCTTTTAACTCTAGATGAAATAAAAAGTTTTGGCATCCATAACAAATAACAAGTGCTGAACAAAGTTTTTTTTTTTACCTAGAGATAGGTTTATGTAGAGTCAATTCTGAAAATCTTTTGAATAAAATGACATATTTTTACCAACATAGTACCTATATACCTTCGTCATATCGCTAATTCTTTGATTAACTGTATGAAAAGTAGAGTAACATTTGTAATGCATTTCTTATGGAACTATTTATGCGATCGTCCGATAGCCGTCCGTTTACCGCACGGTTGCCGCACGACTCGCCGACTAGTATTACGATGATGGATCATGTCGTGTTACTACATTTTCCACTGGGAATAATAAATAAATAGGTATTATTTTACCGCGTTTCACTTTCCGCCTCACTCTAATCGGAATGTTTATCAATATTGTCGGACGCTATATTCATTTTATGTAAAACACGTAAAAAATTGGTTGGAATGTGATGGATCTCTTCCGTTTCCATTTTGCGTAGAGACCTATGCTACAAAACTATATATTTCAGCCGGCTTTTAACTGTTTTGATAATGTTTTTGGCACAGCACAGTGGTTTGTGACATGAAAAAACAAGGACTTAGTTTTTGTTTCATTATTGTTCGCGTTTTATACCGGGTGTAAGGGACAGCGTCCCGCAAAATGATACGGGTTGCTCAGTCAACGATACTGAACAACTACCACCAGGTTTTTTTTTCAGGAAATGAAAAAATAATTTAGCTTTTCCATACAAATTGTCTGATCGAGGTGGTCATTTTGTATGAAAAAGCAAATTTTTTTTTTCATTTCCTGAAAAAAAATCCTGGTGGTAGTTGTTCAGTTTCGTTGACTGAACAACCCCTATAAGTTTGCGGGACGCTGTCCCATACACCCCGTATAAATCAACAAAGATTTTAATTAAATAAGTAGATATAGTTACTTAATCGTAGCTCAACGAAACATATTAACTGTCCATCCATATAAAAAAAGCTTTGGTATACCTTCGATATAATTTCAGAATCTAAAGAGAAATAAATGTAACTATTCACACTAGCAATATCCAGAAGAAACAAAACTAAAAGGAATGTGTGTGTATCTGCTGGGCAGTGAGCAGGTGCTCGTGCTCCTTCAACTCGTAAAAGCAATTTAACGCTGCCAATATCAATTCCAATTATTGTTATGTTCGTAATCTACACTTATCAAAACTACTTTCGAGTGTATTTTATCTACAAATTATAATATCCTTGTCAGTTCGTTACGGTTCAAACAATGAACTTTAATTTTATTCACAAATTTAATTTTGTATCTGTGTAGCGACGCCATTGCTTCAACCGTAAAGAAAGTCTGAACAAATTCAGTAGTAGAGCGTTTTAGGCAGGTGCAAATGTAAGTTGGTTCCGAAAATATGTTGTTTTTGAGTGTTGAATCGATCATAACTTGATGGTTATCGAGATGATGTATAGGTGTCTCTTTCTTGATCGACAATACGTGTCTGATTATAAATACTTTACGGTAGGATCTTTTGTTTTTATGCCTCCTGAATTCGATTCTGTATTTCAACTTTCTCCTTATAAAAAAATTGTATTCTAGTTTATACAGTTTGTGTTTGCCATTTTCTTTAATGGCAAGTGTATGAGCTTAATTAGAGTCTCACGAGAAAACATGCCTCGCTTAACACATCCACAATATTTATGTACTAATTTACTCAAACCAAATGATGTCGATCAAGAAAGAGACACCTATACATCATCTCGATAACCATCAAGTTATGATCGATTCAACACTCAAAAACAACATATTTTCGGAACCAACTTACATTTGCACCTGCCTAAAACGCTCTACTACTGAATTTGTTCAGACTTTCTTTACGGTTGAAGCAATGGCGTCGCTACACAGATACAAAATTAAATTTGTGAATAAAATTAAAGTTCATTGTTTGAACCGTAACGAACTGACAAGGATATTATAATTTGTAGATAAAATACACTCGAAAGTAGTTTTGATAAGTGTAGATTACGAACATAACAATAATTGGAATTGATATTGGCAGCGTTAAATTGCTTTTACGAGTTGAAGGAGCACGAGCACCTGCTCACTGCCCAGCAGATACACACACATTCCTTTTAGTTTTGTTTCTTCTGGATATTGCTAGTGTGAATAGTTACATTTATTTCTCTTTAGATTCTGAAATTATATCGAAGGTATACCAAAGCTTTTTTTATATGGATGGACAGTTAATATGTTTCGTTGAGCTACGATTAAGTAACTATATCTACTTATTTAATTAAAATCTTTGTTGATTTATACGGGGTGTATGGGACAGCGTCCCGCAAACTTATAGGGGTTGTTCAGTCAACGAAACTGAACAACTACCACCAGGATTTTTTTTCAGGAAATGAAAAAAAAAATTTGCTTTTTCATACAAAATGACCACCTCGATCAGACAATTTGTATGGAAAAGCTAAATTATTTTTTCATTTCCTGAAAAAAAAACCTGGTGGTAGTTGTTCAGTATCGTTGACTGAGCAACCCGTATCATTTTGCGGGACGCTGTCCCTTACACCCGGTATAAAACGCGAACAATAATGAAACAAAAACTAAGTCCTTGTTTTTTCATGTCACAAACCACTGTGCTGTGCCAAAAACATTATCAAAACAGTTAAAAGCCGGCTGAAATATATAGTTTTGTAGCATAGGTCTCTACGCAAAATGGAAACGGAAGAGATCCATCACATTCCAACCAATTTTTTACGTGTTTTACATAAAATGAATATAGCGTCCGACAATATTGATAAACATTCCGATTAGAGTGAGGCGGAAAGTGAAACGCGGTAAAATAATACCTATTTATTTATTATTCCCAGTGGAAAATGTAGTAACACGACATGATCCATCATCGTAATACTAGTCGGCGAGTCGTGCGGCAACCGTGCGGTAAACGGACGGCTATCGGACGATCGCATAAATAGTTCCATAAGAAATGCATTACAAATGTTACTCTACTTTTCATACAGTTAATCAAAGAATTAGCGATATGACGAAGGTATATAGGTACTATGTTGGTAAAAATATGTCATTTTATTCAAAAGA
Source organism: Scrobipalpa atriplicella (assembly GCA_029255725.1). Lineage (NCBI taxonomy): Eukaryota > Metazoa > Arthropoda > Insecta > Lepidoptera > Gelechiidae > Scrobipalpa > Scrobipalpa atriplicella. The sequence goes on along the minus strand of JARACY010001766.1, from coordinate 168 downwards.
TTTTCAGAATTGACTCTACATAAACCTATCTCTAGGTAAAAAAAAAACTTTGTTCAGCACTTGTTATTTGTTATGGATGCCAAAACTTTTTATTTCATCTAGAGTTAAAAGCTCAAAGCCAAACGTCCAAAACACAAATATTTTAATTGAACCGTCACAAAAAGCACA